>CAKAOH010037777.1:0-33351 GCA_916701665.1 Sebastiscus tertius | reverse complement strand
GGTAAGATGGAAGTACGACAAATTTCCCTGATGAACCTGGGTGGACATGATAACAGAATGAGTGACTGCGTAGGATAAGAAACGAGGGGAAATGTGCGGAAAAGGTAAAGCTTTACAGGAAGAGAGGATATAATGCCAATCAGCGAGCCAAAGGGCCTTCGCGAGGAAGCCAAATTTCCTCCAGTGTTTATCTTAATGCCTGGATTTAAGGTTCAGGGGGGCTGGGAAGAGTAAAGACTCTGAGGGGTTCATAAAAGGACAGTCTGGGAGGATTAGAGAGCTCTAAAAGGTCCCTGTTGCTACCTTATGCAAGTCCCAAAGTAAATTCAGATTATATTGGATCAAACTGTGTCTTTCGTAAAAATAAAAAAACATTCAACCAAGCATATCCACAAAGGGTGCATGGGAGCGTGAGAGGAATATTGATTCACATTTACCATAAAAACAACCCGCAGTTTGCTGCTTAATTCAGTAACTGTTGGTCCACATATTGCAGTAGATGAGTGAAATGTGAGGGAGGAAGAGATTAACATTCGCCCCTCTGCTTGTCCATCTGTAGCTCCATCTCAGTTCCGACATGTGCTGCTGGCAGGTTGGCATTCCAACCTGTTCATCCTCCCTCAGATAGCATGTTTGACATGCACGTACAAGTTAAACAGGAAGGAACTCCAAAATATCAAAACAAGTGGCAAGGTAATATTAAAAAGCCTGTATTATAGTAGCGAAAACATTAAAAAGCCAACATGTTTTGACCACTGTAGGCAGGGTCTGAAATTAACACCCGCCACCCGGGTTAAATTGTCAGGCCATGCGCCACTTTGGCAGGAAAAACGCTAGTGATGGGAATAGAGAACCGGTTCCCGTTAAGTTATTAGCTGTCCGATTCCTTGGTAGTGACAATCAATTAATCACTTCCTCTGTATTGACGGTTTCCCAAAGTTACACATGCACAATGACGCATACGCACACTGTAACATGTTTCAGTTTGTTTGGGACCGGAGCCATGGTGGAATGAACAAAGAAAGCGCTCAACAGCATAGCCTGAGGGGACGCACCCTGTTTTTCCCTGATAATGCAACACTGTGAATAACAAATCTGTGTTGAAATCAGCAGGAGGAGAGTTAGTAACGTTACCTGTTAGAAGCAGGTGGGCAGCACAGTCCTGCTTGGTTAAATAATGGAGCTCCCAATCAGGCACAAAGGATTAAAATATTTGGGTTTTGGAGTGTTTGTAGGACAAATCAAGCAATTAGAAGATGATGTCTTGTGCTCTGGGACCTTGCCAAGAGGAAGCGAGTGAGTAGGTTCAGTATAATTTGGTCCGGTAAGCCCGTGGGTGCCTGCAGGCCTGGCCAGATGGCCGTCCACCTCTCAGCACTTCCAGTTTGTGACAGGAAGTGTTTGCCTGTGGCCAGGATGTGATCAATGTCAGCAACCCGGGCTTCGCTAGCCGCTCATCAGGCCAGCTGCCTGTCGGGAAACGCCTGACCAAACGGGCTGCATGTTCTCCGCTTTACCACGCCCGCTCTGGTGTTTGTCTCTCTGTTCGTTCTCATGGTTACTGTTAATGACAAACCTACCGCCAAAGGGCATCAAGAAAGTTGTAAAAACAAAACAATTTTAAATAAAGACACTGGAAAGCTGTTAAATATCTGATTTCCATAACGTGTGAGAGTGTGAATGAGGGCCAGAAATGGCTGTATGCTTGCTTGTTTATTATCCTTTTAATGGAGAATACTGAGAGGACAAACTGAAGATACTGTAAGTAAAACTTTCCAGTACTCTGTAGACGGTACAGGACAGCGTTACGGGGCAGATGGGATGAGCTGAACGTTGCCGCTGGCTCAACATGGATTCAATTAAAAGTCCAGTTCAGTGTGGGAGCCACCTGCTCTGATTTACGTGTGCTTGTTTGTGTGTGTATGTGTGTCTTGGTCCGTTCCTTCCTGACTGTAATATGTTACAGATGTTGTATTTGTTGTGTGTCTCATTGCTGGAACAAAAGTCAGTGGAGGTGACTGTAAACGGAGTGTTTTTTGTTCTTGTTCTGATGACAAACGTACATGAACTGCACATTGAAACTATTTTCACTAATTGACACACATCCGGGAAACGTCTGCTTCATTCAGACGGATAATCGGCACCTTACACAAGTGTGTAATCTCAAATTAATACAAAATCAAATCAATAAATACACATTTTAAAAAAGGCCAAAAAAGACATCTTGGTTACCTTTTCCTTGCATTCTTCATGTACTACACATTTAAGTCAGTTATTTCATTTTTTATTGTATTTTATCGTGTGGGCTTACTCTATTTGTATTTTGTAACTCAGTTTTACCACAAAATACATAAAATCTTTTAATTTTTAAAATTAATTTTCACCCAGATTGTATCTCCCCACACACCCAAAAATAAGTAATAAATAAAATAAAATAAAATAAAATAAAATAAAATAAAATAAATAAACTGCAGAGTGGTTGCTTTATTTTTACAGATTTTTATTTTTACTAGATTTATTTTTAAATAATCTCAATAAATATCTATATATTCACAGATTTGGATAAAGCCAAAGCTCTATACAGGCTAGGTTTTTTATTTATTTATTTATATATATTTATTTATTTATTTATTTATTTATTATCTATTCTCTAATTTGACTTGAACAGTTTTGATTCATTTTGCACTTAAGTTCTTAATAAAATGAGAAAATACTTATACTTTTCATCTGTCATTCAAGTATTTACTTCACACAGGAGCACACAAAAATAGGCTTTACCATGTGGTTATTTCATGTAGACTATTTATTTATTTATTTAATTACCAGAAAATGCGCTATATCGTGAAATATATGGTTATCGAGATAAGAAAGTACCTATATTGAGGAAGAAGATTTTGGCCACATTGCACAATCATAATGTGTAATATGTACATTAACTAACATCTCACATAGCATACCTCTTAATATATAATAAATGTATCTTTTGCTCATTAAGTATGAGTTAATGATCTGTACTGTCATTTTAAGACAAGATATTTTGAAGCAGCTTCTGGTTTATTGTCATATTTTTAAATGGAAATCCTGTGCAGCACACAAGACATGAATAATCAACACTACACTTATTAATGAAACGAGCCCTGCCTTCAGTAAACAGTAACGTATAATACGGCTTCATCTAACAGGAACTGGAAACTTATTAATGGGAAATGCTTTAACTGGCACTTAAATCAAGAGGATTAGGAGCCATATGTGAGGTCCTCTAATCTCATTTGGCAGAACCCGAGGGTCGCTCTGCTGGTATGTTTTACATTAGCTGCATCAAATGCTTCATGCCTGTGAGATGGCATATATACGGGTCTGTCGTCGGGATATATAGGAAGCATATAGAGCGTTTCCAAAGCGTCAAAGCAGCTCAGATGAGAAACTGGTCGCATAGATAGAAGAGAGGGAGCTTCCTTTCCACCTTTCCTGTTAGGCTTACATCACCTGTCCCCAGTGTCAGACACAACTGAGAGACGCATTTAAATATTCATAGTATACACATATTAATAGACTATGTATTTTCTGCCTAAATTAACCGTATCTCATCTTGAAGGGTTTGCTCATGCAGAAGTAATAGCATGCTCTATATAAATATTTCAGTGAGCCTCACTTCCTCTGCAAGTTGTGGAGTATCAAAACTTTGCATGGAAATGTACCGAGAGGCTAACAGTTTGCGTTGATGGGTCTGAATGCAGATAAGCTGGGATCCATTAAAGTTAATGGCATATACATGAATTTCAGATGAAAATGTATTGCTTGCTCCTGCTTTTTTTCTCCCCCGACATAGTCTTGCCCCCTTGCACTTTCAAATTAACTTTAATTTTAAACTGAACTCATGCTGAACTTTAATAAGTCGCATGCGGTACTGCTGCCTACAGGAATATAACACTTGATGTATTCCAGCCACTACAAGAGCAATTACACTTGAATACGTACATTTAGCCCGGTGACTGTGCTACTCTTCCCTCATGCTGATGCATTTTGCAGATGTGTATGAGCTGACTGGTTTATGGATGAGTTATGGGAACGTCGTATCCTTCTCTTATACTGATGGGAAAGAATCACAGACTGTATCATCACCGTGATGTCACCCATTGGTTTGTGGACTGCTGTTTTGAAGCCTCGAGTTCGTCATTTTGTAACCGAATGCTGAATGAAGACATTTTCAGGTTAAAATGAATTTTCATCAACTGAAAACACACCGTGAAATGGTTAAAGCTCTAAGGCCGTACTCCGTACTCCATACTAACATGTACACTGGGCATGCGCGTGCCGGTATAAACAGGAAGCAGCGCGGTTGGTTGTTCAGCTGCAGAAAATACTACGAAGGAAGTACAGCGATAGCGAAAAG
The DNA here is from genome assembly GCA_916701665.1 of Sebastiscus tertius. Lineage (NCBI taxonomy): Eukaryota > Metazoa > Chordata > Actinopteri > Perciformes > Sebastidae > Sebastiscus > Sebastiscus tertius. Next base: position 28,958 of record CAKAOH010037777.1, on the reverse strand, counting down.
TAAGACCAGAGTATTCTTTGCTTGGACCGACAACGAGGTGGAGCTGTTACTGAAATTAACATGCGAGTATAAGGCGTTCAACGCGGCGGAAAACACAACAGATGTCGTTTGTTTTCTTCCGGTAAAGGTTCACGCCATAGGGTTGTGACGAATCAGGAAGGGACACGTCAAGACCCAATCAAGAAGCGAACGTAGGTGTCTGCGTCATCGTTTTTAAAACTAAAACGGGGTCAGCAACGTTTTTAAATGTCTCTGTTCTAGAGGCTCGAAAACGCAGAAGTAGTGTAGAGGCTAGGCATAAATGTAGCAAAAGTTATACATTTTAAAAAGAAAACGTATTAGTGTGGATGTAGCCTAAGACAAAAACACGGACAACTCCCAGACCGGACAACACCGTGGTAGCGACCAGTCAATCACAAGGTAGCCACGCCCTAAAGCATCCCCTGCTTTATGGTCTATTTGACTCTAAATGGGACCATAATTTACTAGAAGAAGAGTTGAAACTAGCGATTGAGACCATAAACTTCTATAATAAGATAGATAATAAACCAAGTGAGCAGTCGGCTCATTTTCTCATAGACTTCTATACAATCAAACTTCTTTTTGCAACCAGAGGGGTCGCCCCCTGCTGGCTGTTAGAGAGAATGCAAGTTTAAGGCACTTCAGCATTGGCTTCACTTCTCAGATCGTGGAGTTGCCCACTGGAAACAATGCAAATTGTACTAGGATTAAACCTGGCATGTTTAATGCAATCAACTCAGAGAGGAGAACAAAATCAAGGATAAGAGTTTCGACCTCGTAACTAAACACCATTTCTCCACTTCTTCTTAAAACAAGCTCACACATGTCCGTAAACACAATGATGAGATCTGGATAGCAACTTGAAAGCCAACGAAGCCATGAGCTCTCCAGTAAGGAACGGATTAGAGTTCAGGTCGGTCTATCAACACAATAATAAATCTGAAAATGTATTTCTCTTGAAGATGAACGGCCAACTCGATTAGCTCCAAGTTATGAAATGAGCTGGAAAATCAGAACCACGTTAAAAAACTATTCTGGTGTGTTTTTTTTTTGCTTTTATTGGTCAGGAATAATTAGCTGAAGGCGGTCGAAGATGACCAGATGATTCCAACGTCTGCTACGGCAAACTAGTTTGTATATGGAAAACAGTCACAGTGTAGCCAATTCTCATTGCCGTAAAATAACTCTTTGTGTAGTCCTCACTCTCGCAGCCAGCTGTTAAAGTGCCACATAAAAGTCACCCTCACAATAGATGAAGGCTCTGATTTTAGCTGCTGAAAATACTGCACAGTAAGACTTTAAAGTGACATCCTCTGCAGACAGGCCACATTTTGGAAATGTTTCCTGTTTCTGCCTTCATCTTGCTGTAATATATGAGATTAGATTTCAGTATCAAGCTGTAATGATGCCCGTGGGGGAATTGGACAGCGGAAAAGAATTGGATACAGATAAAAATAGAGCAGATACAGCCACTGAAGATGAAACAAGTGATAACTGCAACAAAAAGAACACTGGAGATAATGCAGTAATAATCCAGCTATCCGCACATTAGCAGGTGTTTGCAAATGAAAACCACAAACTCTGCAAAGGACAAAAAAAAGAAGCAGAATGTATATATACTAGGGCTGTCAATCAATTCTAATATTTAATTGTGATTAATTGCATGATTGTCCATAGTTAATCGTGATTAATCACATTTTTTATCTGTTCAAAATGTACCTTAAAGGGAAGTTTGTCAAGTATTCAATACTTTTATCAACATGGGAGTGGGCAAATATGCTGCTTATGCAAATATATGTATATATTGATTACTGGAAATCAATAACCAACACAAAACAATGACAGATATTGTCCATAACCTCTCACAGGTACGGCATTTAGCATAAAACAATATGTTCAAATCATAACATGGCAAACTCAAGCCCAACAGCTGTCAGTGTGTCAGTGTGCTGACTTCACTATGACTTGCCCCAAACTGCATGTGATTATCATAAAGTGATCATGTCTGTAAAGGGGAGACTCGTGGGTACCCATATTACCCATTTTCATTCACATATCTGGAGGTCAGAGGTCAAGGGACCGCTTTGAAATTAGCCATGCCCGTTTTTCCTCGCCAAAATTTAGCTCAAGTTTGGAGCAGTATGGTTGGTACCAATGGATTTTTTAGGTTTTTCTAGTTTCATTTCCAGCATCTTCACTCTAGCTTTAAAACTGATCCCTTTACAACCTAAAAAACGCGAGTTGCATTAATGCGTTACAGAAATTAGTGGCGTTAAAACAAATTTGCTATTATCACATTAACTTTGACAGCCCTAACATACCTTATTTTGCATGATCAAATTACGATCGACATCCACAAAACAAGGCTCAAAACAAAGCCATAAGGAAAAGTATTGCATTAGAGAATATGAAGCAATGTCCGGATGACATAAAGGATATAAAGTTAAATTGGACAGAACAGGAAACACGGATTTAAAAGAATGCAAAGAGCACAAAGGGGGTTCAGTGAAAGACTGGGCTGTGACCAAAACGTCTGGGCCCCAGAGAGCGAGGATTTGGGGGTTCATCAGGTGTTTTATCCATTACGAGAGCTGGAAGACTGGAAAGGTGAAACGGCAGGAATTATAGCATGACTTGCAAATCGGTTGGTATTCCCATCAGGAGTGACAAACACAGTGTGGGAGAGAGTCCAGAGAAGCTGCTCCACATTTGAGAGTGACTGAACACGATCACAAAGTCACAGCATTTTTATCATGCTGGTATTGTTTTCAACTTATGAGTCTGAGTGAGTGTGTGTCCTGGAGACACCTACTGTAGAGGGAACTACCATGGAGGTGGTTCTGAGTACTTTGCCATATGTATGTGGACAGATTTTGTCACCGGAGCAGCATCCAACCACGCTAGATACAGTCACGATACTTTACAGGTGTGTAGTTGAGATCCAAATGAAGGAAGTAGGCGAGTAGGAAGTCAGGAAGGGGCCATTACCACACCACTTGCCCGATTTGGGCTCTGGTCAAAAAGTCTTTTTTGCTTAAGAAGGTTCCTAACTGAGTGAAATGACCCGGAAGTATCCAAGTAGCAGCCATGATTAGAGCTCGTTGAATTCTCTAAATGCCAAGGAAAGGTGCTTCAATGCTTCCTTTCTTCTCTCCTTTAGCATAGAGTACACTGGAAAGGAGATAATGCCGTCCCACAATTCCCTGCGGCAGCAACATTTAAAGCGACGCACCATTCAGACGTCAATAACAGCCGCCGTCATCGATTAATTGTACACTGAAAGCATCTTTCTTAGGAGGTGCGATTCTGCTTTGGACAGGAATCCTTAATAGAATGTGATATATGTCAGAATAGATATTTTTCTGTTGATTGATTCTGTTGATTAATCTAAATTTTGTATAGATAATCTGAATCTGTGAAGTAACTAACGTTATCACAAATGTTGTGCAGTAAAAAGTACAATATTTGCTTCCAAAATGTAGTGAAGAAGAAGTTTAAAGTAGCATAAAATGGAAATACTCAAGTATAAGTACCTCAAAATTGTAACTAAGTACAGTACTTGAGTAAATGTAGAGCAGTAAAAGGTGTGAAGTGACAGGTATGTCATGAGCAAAAGGGTAAAAAAGATCAGATAATGGCATTATAAGGCGCCTTCGGCTGCTTCGACATGTCAAAAAAGAATTTACCCGAACAAAATGAATCACAGAAGATGAGTTTTTCCTTCTCCCTTTCATTGTGAAACAAACCGTCGTGACCATGATCACCTCGATTACTAAATCCGTTCCCACAACCCCCCACATCCCTGACCACTGTCCATTATTCTGCATACCAATAAAGAGTGGGTCACTGCTGGCCACTGTCCATTCAGGACACTCTGACCCCGTCCACCCCCTCTCATAGGACAACGGGGGCTGACCGCAGCCTATTGTGGGCCCATTGTAATGGTCTCCAGAGAGGCACCAGATTTGTGTGGCCACCCCCTCGGTGATTGATGCTGGCCTGACCCCAGCCGTGGCCTGTCCCGAAGATTGCAGTGGACATGCAGCTGCAATTAGCCTGAATTTGTCCCTTTAAGTGTCCTCGTCTGCAACAAAAGATACAGATTCACTTCTTTCTTATGTTCGTTTTTTATCCAAGAGAACTTTTCTACAGGACTTTTTTGGCTATATAAAGTAATTTCCCAACATCTAATCCCCCCGCTGCCTCCCCCACCTGAGGAAGTCCTAAAGGAAGAGCTCCTATCACTTCCTAACTGCTTCTGTCTCCTGTCCCGGAGAGAACTGTCACCACTCCTCCCCTCGGCCACTAATGCCTCCTCTCGCTGTGTTTAAAGGGGTGATAACACCTCTCCCGGTGCCTGTCGTCGGTGCAGCTCCACAGGGTGCGGCGCGGCTCCCTGAGCTAACTCCATACATGGCTGTAAAGTGATGGAGAAGCCCTGGGACTGTCAACCAGCTTGTAGTTTACTTCTCCCCCCATTTCTCTCCTCATCCTCGCCCTCTCCCTCTCTCGCACCCTGTCATACGTTCTGGCACCTTCGTCAGGGGACACTTCAAAAAATAAACACCAGCTCTTCCTCCTGGCCCCGTTCTGTTTCTCGGCAATGGAAAGGAAAAAGCATACTTACTAAAACCACTGAGGATATACTGGATAGGTTGTGTGAGTGTTTGAGAGAGAAAAGAGCATGTTCTATAAAAAGACTAAACTAATCTTTGAACTTTGAAAGTGAATCTGCTGGGAAACAGGTACATCTTTTGCCTTAAGCAAAAAGTAGTGTGTCCCATTACAACATTGATCCAGTAGCTCTGGAAGTCCTTAAGCTGAGGTGTAATTAAAAAATGACTAACGAGCAAAAACAAATTAACAAATGGAAGTTAGGGCTGTCAAGTTAGGGCAAAATCGGTCACTAAAAACGCCACTAATTTCTTTAACGCATCGATCTTTCAGAGGTTGTACCAGGCTCGAGAATGAAGATACTGGTATCATACGAAACTAGAAAAACGTAAGGAATCCATTGGTACCAACCATGTCATACTAGCTTGTCAGGAAGGAGGCTAATTAATGCTATGAATTTGCACTCAATTTTGGCGAGGAAAAACTGGCATGGCCATTTTCAAAGGGGTCCCTTGACCTCTGACCTCAAGATATGTGAATGAAAATGGGTTCTATGGGTACCCACGAGTCTCCCCTTTACAGACATGCCCACTTTATGATAATCACATGCAGTTTGGGGCAAGTCATAGTCAAGTCAGCACACTGACACACTGACAGCTGTTGTTGCCTGTTGGGCTGCAGTTTGTTAAGCAGCTAAGCATATATTGTTTTATGCTAAATGCAGTAGCTGTGAGGGTTTCTGGACAATATTTGTCATTGTTTGTGTTGTTAAATGATTTCCAATAATAAATATATACATACATTTGCATAAAACAAGCATGTTTTCCCACTCCCAAGTTGATAAGAGTATTAAATACTTGACAAAACTCCCTTTAAGGTACATTTTGAACAGATAAATGTGAAATTCAATATTTGAATCGACTGACAGCCCTGTTTGTATCACATCCTATCAGCACGAGGATGCACATGCATGTCACTACCAGGGGGTGATTCAATGCACATTACATCACTGGGTTGACATGACACTCACTTCTGCAAACCGCACTGGGTGGTAATGCATATTGAGAGTCGGTTGCACCATAAATTAGGTAGCAGTGAAGAAGAGAAGAAGCCTGCAAGCTGATGTAAACAAAACAGATTTCAAAACATGCATAACAAATGTTTGCTGCAAATTTTTCGTGATGTTCAAAACACATTCAACATGTTTTCAAGGCCTCAAGGACACACAGACTGTAAACAGGACTGTTTGTTTACACTGTAAACTCCTCCGGGTTAAGTTTGCATATTTAAATATTCTTATGGAACTGGTTTCTACAAAAGTTTGGCTGTTTTTTTGCCATCAGATGGATTAGATGGTTGTTGTTGTTGCTCCTTATGTTCTCCCAACGGATTGTCCTTGAGATCCCTCGTGTTGGGCCTGTATAACATCCATATATCCATCACTGATCAAGTGGGACCTCAGCTTTGACATGATGGATTGAACCACCGACACATGGAGCGTGGACTATGTGCTCTCGCTTGACCTTCTATTGGCTAAAGGTCCGAGCGACGCCACTCAGGCAGCTCTCTGAGGGGCCAGACAGGATCCTCAACGTCACGGACCACACATGGCACGGCAAGCTGAGACCAAGTATTTAGGCACCATAATTAATGAGTAATCATTAAGTCCTTTTAGAAATGAACAAATGTAGCTATCCATGGGATTTTACAGTGGACTAGTACAGTCTCTGCTCCCATCAGCCTCCTGTCTGTGTATCTTATCAGAGCTCTGAGGTCAGGATGACAAAAGCAAGTAGAAGATGGTGATTCATTATGCAGGTTTTGTGGCTTGGTCAACTCCTTTCTCACATCAGCAGCTGGCTTGTTTATTTAAGACTGATCAGCTTTGGCCCCGTTCAGACCTGGCATTAACATGCATCTTGGGTGATCCGATCACAAGTGAACATGAGTGGATCTCACTTCACGTATATGCAAATAAACACGTAGTAAACACACGGCTAATACGTTATGGCTGTGATGTAATATTACAGGAATGTCAGTAGTAATATCCTACATATTTGTGAATTCGGGTACATTTTATTAACATCAAAATAGAAGGTTATTGTACTGGCGGTCCCCGAGGATTTCCAGAAAATCTGAATTTAATGAGGAATTTGAGCCTAAATGCTCAACGATTAACGTTGTTGTTTCTGTAGCTTTCTGGCTTTGTGCTATAGGTTGTGTTTTCTATGCATATGCAGTTGTATATTGATTAGATATTTATCTTCCAAGCTGTTAGGGGGTCCTGGCTGGGGGTCTGCAGGGGCATGAAGAACAGAGGCCCCCATCCCTCAGGTCACAGATTGAATCTCTGTTATCTGAACACGCAACCACACACACACACACACACACACACACACACACACAAGCCTGTTGATCACCAGGATTTTGTGGGTAAATGATGCACATCATGAGTGTTGTACATATGTATATTCCAGCTTTGTGAGAAGGTGTGTAGCTCAGCGAACACATGCAGGGAGGAAGGGAAACAGTCCTTAGATGAGACAACAGCGGGGCCTTGACTGTGCTATGGAGATGCAAATGACCCAAGAGACAAAAGTGCACTCACAAAAAAGTGTAAATGCAAATAAATATGCAAGTGTGCTGCGTGTGCGACTACACACACACAGACGGATGGGCATCGTCTGACCTTTCATGCCAAGCCACAAGGGACTGGCCCCCGTGGTCTTGTGACACGACCTCGGCATCTTATGGGGATTCCTTTGCTGAGTAAAAACAATCAACTCCCCCACAAATCCAATCTCATATTTGCCCCTGAAATTAAGCTTGAAGACAACAAAGGGATAACGGAGTGGGAGAGGCGTACGGAGAGGGGCACATGCGTCTATGAGGGTCCCAACTCAGTGTGACATCCTTTCTAATGATCGGCAGAGCAGATGGTAAGAGATAGACACACATATGTGGCCCCGCGCATCTCAGGCTTGTGGCGTTGTCGCCCGCTGCACCGGCGCTGTGTTGGTTGGCTTCTGAATTTACAGGATTACACCCCGTTAGGCCTGCACAATAGGAGGACACTTTTACTATCCTTTCCTATCATATCCTACTATATCTAGCCTGGACTTTAAACGACTCCATCTAGGCATGAATGACAATTGGCAAAGCTATACACAATCATAAATCAGCTTTAGAAAATGGCAAAACTTCAATGCATGGGATCAATTACAGCTGAAACAATTAACTTCCTAAAACATGAGGACTTGCTGCTGTTCTCTGTTTCATATCATCGTATATCGCCGTCAGACAGCCCTTTCCGACGGAGAATTGAAGCCGTTGTATCGCTGTCTTCAAAGCCACCAGACTACATTCACAAAAGCAGTCATTTGACCTCACAGAACGCAGGAGTATACTCTACATACAACCTCATGTAAAAAGAAATTAGAACTAGAGCTGCGACGAGTAATCGATTAGTCGTCAACTATTAAATTAATCGCCAACTATTTTGATAATTGAGCAATCGGTTTGAGGACGTCATCTTGAAATTATCAATAAAAAATAATAAGAAAATAGAATTAGTTGCAGCCCTAGAATCAACATGTTGAAACATTGACCAACGAATATCAAATTATCTTCCCTCAAAATCTACACAACATGTGTTTATATTATTTGATCTCTTAGTATGATAGTTGATATTAAGTGTAAGGGATAAATGTCAATAGTTGGACATGTTTTAAAGGACTCCAGTGTTGGTTCTCAGTGTTTACTCTGGCTCTCAGGATGCACACACCAACACACTCCCACTAAACAGACAGCTAGCACACAGAGCGAGGGACTGTTTTGTTTTGGAAACCTGATTCATTTCTTTTTTTTTTTCCCAGGAGAATCCCGGCAGCACATACGGCGAGGAGGAGGAGAAGGAGGGAGTGATAAGAGGAGCTGGGGAGTAAATGTGGGGAGAATGGGGGGAGAATGGGAGGAATGTCTTTGAATGGGGAGGGTGGGAAAAATACAGTACGGGGGACAGTGTGGATCCACAAAACCAGAAGCCAGACCCTGCGTCTGTCCGCTCTCTGCTGGCGTCCCGATGCCACCAAGGGAACAGCAGACGGGGCCTGGGGAGAACGGGGAGGGGGGGGGAAGCCTGCCAAACTCCCATAAAACCCCAACCCCCCCCCTATACCACACACACACACACACACACTCTCACACACGCTGAGTGGCAGCTCCGTCTGGGTCAACAGTGCACCCTTTGACATTCCTACAGTGAGAGAGATATGGGGGTGTCAGCTCACCTGGTTTTGGCTGTGTGGCATAGCAGAGGACAGTAGGGGAGCAGCGCGGCTGTCCACAATATTTGTTTAGCTGTTCGTGGTATCAGTGAAGTCTTAATTTACCCTCCTGTTTGCAGAGCTTGCAAAGTTAGGCCACGGCAGGCCAACACTGAGGCAGTTAAATAGAAAAACTTGTTGTTTTTGCTCCTCTTTGAATGGTGTTTTCAATCACCGGTGCAAAAACACTTAAAAAAAGGTGGATGCATTTGACAAAAATTAGTTGTGCATTTATATAAATGCAGGTCTTAAATAGGGCTGCAATTAATTATCATTAGTACTCATTTTTTGATTTATTATAAGTCAATAAAATGTCAGAATATAATGAAAAACAGCCAATACCAATTTCCTGGAAATGAATGTGACTTCTTCCAACTGCATACTAGGGATGTGACGATACCAGAAATGTAATTGTCGATACCAATACCAGTGAAATTCCACGATTCTCGACACAGAATTCGATACCACGGCAAAAAATAAAAGTAAAAGGATAAATAAATAATAAAGTTAAACAGGTCATAATTACCTCTCTATTATCTGTTTTATATTGCTGTGAAAACATCTCCTTCAAAACAACTGGATTCATCAAGTTTCTCACCAAAAACCACATTTTACAAGATTAGTGTTGAAATCGACAGGACGAGAGCTAGTTAACGTAAACCGTTAGGTCCGCGTAGCTAATGTTAACTAGCTCTCGTCCTGCCGACTTGAAAAGGGATTTTTTGTTCACTATTTGGCATCGTCAGGGAAAAAAAGGGTGGTGAGTTCACTGCGTCCTGAACACATTTATCTATCGTCCCTGGGACGACTGGAAGTCGTTAGTATCGAGTCCTGACAGAAGTAAGGTACCTGCAGTACTGTAGAAAAACAAGTACAATCACGTATTCAGAATTGACTTGGTACCAAAGTATCAGTTTTCGTGACATCCCTACTGCATACCAAGATGAAAAAAAAATATTTTTTAAAACACAGAAAAGCAGAAAATACTTGCATTTTTTGCTTGATAAAAGACTTCAACAGCTAATCATGCCAGCTCTGGTCTTAAGATGTAGAACGGTTGAAGATGGAAACAAAGTGCTTCAAAAATCTTGGACTGCCACATGAAGGTCTGTCATGTGATACGTTTCTGAGAATCCAGACTTACTGGCACATCGTGTTCTTCACTGTTACGGTGCAAACAGAAGAAGAGCACTTCAGAAATGGTGGAAAGCCTCTTGTTGGGCATGACGCAAAGCAGCCTGCACAAGATGGAAAATGGGTTCTATTTGTTCCGATATTTGCTGTGGGCAACAATATTTTGGAAAGATATCTTAAAACCAACATGTCAACAGCATTTTCAATCTACGTTAGTGTGGACATTACTTACAGCTCTTCTAAAAACACATTCGTATGCACATAATGGCTATCCTCCTGCGTTTTTTTCGGAGCATTAGTTGTGCCCATCTGCAGAAATTAATGCTGGCTCTGCCTTTACTTTCTGCCTAATACATTTTGAATCCTCCAGGTACACAATAAACATGCAGGCAAGAACGTGAAAATGTCTGTATATACACATACATGTTGCATCACTGGAGGTATTTTGCATTCTGACATACAAGACACTTAACCCCTTCGCTGTACTATTAACTTCAAATACACGTAGAGTGCAGATAACTGGATGGTTGTCATGGCACCGTGATCTTCTCCTCTACAGCTCAGGGTTTTTGTATTAGACGCTGCCGGTCCCCTCCCCCTAATTTATAGGCACAAGCACTCCCAAGTTCCTCATCTTGTCACAGTGAGCTTATAGACTGAAAGCCGAGCAGACACGGACCGGCACAAGCCAGAGTTTATACCAAAATGCTGTGCCCTTTAGGTGCGATCCAGCTTTAAAGACACCTTTATTTGCTTTTGCATGTATTGATCTATTTATTTATTTACTTCCAAGCTTGATTCCTCCCTTTTGCCTCTTCTCCGTTCTCTCTTCTCTCATCTGCTCCTGGTCCAAGCACCCAGGGATCTCTCTCCCGGTTTAATAATTCATGAATGTTCGGGCTGCTGCCGTAATCCTGACTGACACTAAAAGTCTGTCTAGATTTAGCGTCATGAAATTTTCATCCGTAAATGTACAGTCGAGCTCCGTCTTCCGCCTCCCCTCTTCCTCTCTTTTAAGCAGCACTCTTGCTTTTACCTAGAATCTCTCTCTCTCTCTCTCTCTCTCTCTCTCTCTCTCTCTCTCTAGCCTCATTCTCTCACTCACATGCACACTTGTATGAGCATAAACATATACAGGCGTGCACAGCGACAGGTAACACACTGACACACACATATATACAGAGAGCCAGACAGAGAGAGAGAGAGACAGCACAACACTTGACATTCCACTTTGCTCCATCTTGATGGGGATATTTACTGTGTCACATCTGGAGTCATTTGTTCATCTGTGCAGCAGCTGAGGAGAGGCGTGGACCCCATGAGGACAAAGTGACTTACAGAACCGTGAGTGGATATTTCAGTGAGGACCGTTCCCACAGGAAATCAACATCCTAACTGAGTGTCGGTCTCATGTTGAGCGAGAGAGAGCGGCACTGAAACACAACCCTAGCAGTTGTGTCCTCTCCACTCCCTGCACTGTCTAACTCTGGTTGTATTAAAGGACATTTTTAACACCACATCCTGAGTTTTTACTGTTTGTAATTGTAACAACCGTAATAGCAAACTGGTTCCTAAAATGTGCATCATATTGGTGGATGTATTGCAGAAATGACCTAGAATTAAATTTATTCCAACCTCATCACTGGACAGGATGTTGATATTGGATGATTCTACAAAACCGCAGATTATGCAAATCTTGTTTGTTTGCTTTTGAGCAAGATTAGGGAAACATTGTTAGGTTTTTTTTAAAGCATTAAACTAAAACTATGGTTTATTTCAGCTCCGGTTTGATTTGCGCAGCTCTGGTCATCAGTTCTATCGGTTATGATGATGGAGATCTGCTGAGATTAGGGATGTCACGATGCCTGAAATTTAGTAATCAACACCAATACCAATGAAATTCAACGATTCTCGACGCCCAATTCGATACCACGGTAAAAAACAAAACAATATACTAGGGATGCAATTAACGGTTATTTTCATTGTTGATTAATCTGTTGATTATTTTTTCGATTAATGGATAGTAGTTTGGTCTAGAAAATGTCACACAATGTCTTGTTTTGTCCCCAACTCAAAGATATTCAGTTTACTGTCATAGAGGAGGAAAGAAACCAGAAAATATTCACATTTAAAAAGCTGGAATTAGAGCATTTTTTCCTTTAAAAATGACTCAAACCGTTTAATCGATTATCAAAATAGCTAGCGATTCATTTAATAGTTTTTAACTAATCGATTCATTGTTACAGTGCTACAATATAAATCCCTTGTACTTCAACATACAACTTTTATTACCATTTGCATACTGTTTTTTGTGAATTTATTATTAATCCCTGATGATCCGCCTCAAGTTTCTCGTTAAAAACTAAATTTTAGAAGATTTCATTTGAACACATCATGATAACGTTATCATTTTTGTTCGCCAAATTCTCATTTCACAGAATAGAGCCTGAACATCATAATGTAACTCAATGCAACGACCGTACGTTAGCTGTTACTGTAGCTCCGCAGGACTCTGCTGCCTACCGGCTGCTAACAGCTACCGTTACCAGCTCTCCTCCTGCGGATTTGTTGTTCACAATGTAGCATTATCAGGGACATTTTCTATCGGTTCTTGTGACATCCCTAGCTCAGATCTCCAAACACAGCAATGTCATCAAGAATAGGCCCAACAGGGCAAACAAAACCCCCAGGTTAGTTACTAAAGCTACCTTTTATCACTTGGTTCACTTCCCAAAAAGGCATTTAGGGAACTATGTTATAATGGACTTTGTTTTAGTTAGGTTTGTTTTAAAGCCAATTCCCTACAGGGAACAGTAGCTAAATACATTATCATAACCAACAGGCACAATAACAAGAACTAAAAGAATAAAATAGGACTCACATTGTATATTTCCCCTTAAGTGGTAGCATAGATATACTGAGAAACTGTGTCCCCAGTCTCCCCTAGGCTCCACTCATGTGTGCTAAGCTCACCAAAGTCTGTTCAAACTAGTTTTCTATGCACTTTAATTCTGTGCACAAAACTTCAAGCTCTTTTGCTGTTGAATGTCTCATTTTAGAAATAATTGGAGTTAAATAACTGTGAGACTTTAATAAAAGCCCATGCAATCAAAGAAACTGAATAACACTAATAGCATTTTAGGACGCCGCTATAGAAATGTCCATCAAACTCAATGTGAGCGATATGCTTTGACGTTATTTAATTGTGCATTTGGCATGCATCCAATTTTTGTAGAGCTATGAACGCACTCCCACGCACCCTAACTCCGCAGAAAAACAGAGAAAGACGTTTAAGAAAAAGTCTTCAAGGAGACAGCTTGTTGAACAATCCCGTCCTTTTCCTGGAGGGCGGGAAAATCCTTCATCATCACACACACACACATATAGCGCCTCAAACCAGGCATTTGTACGAGGCATGAGACTATAACTCCACAACGCGGTTCTTAGAGTTTATGACAGAGCTCATACATTGTACGCCCAGAGCTGTTTTTATATTATACAGTAGAAACAACTCTTCCCTTTTTTTCCATTAAAAATGCACTTGATGGTTTTAGAGAGTAATCAGCTGATAAGACGCCTGGAGCTTAGCCCCTCGCCGTATCAGTTAATTCTCTCTAGAAGAAAGAAAGAAGTGGAGCCCGGGGAGGAGTTGATAAACTTTCAATGCTCATCGACGGGCATTCATTGCCACAGTTAAGTGCCAACCGTTGCCACAGTATTAATAGCCCGCTTATCAGAGAGAGAGAAAGGCCTTTTAATTGGCTGCCGGGGTAATTTCTCTCCAGTATCAAAACACGGACCAACAGAATAGATGCACAGATAACCCTCCGATGACAGTAATGTTTCTAATTACCACCCACCTCTGCTTCCATCACTTCCATTTTCCTCTCCATCTTCTACCCCCTCCCTCCCCCACACTCCCGCATGCTTCAAGAGGGATAAGTCAACCTGAAGAGAGAGGTAACCACAGTGTGGAAAAGCACCACTCACACTAATGGACAGAATATGGTAGCGAGGAGGGAAAAGGGTTTGCAGACTCCAGACTCACTCACCCCCAATTTCATATTCCTCTTTTTTGCACTTTATTTAATGTCCTCCTTTTTTTTTTTCTCTTGGCTTAAACACTTCTCATACTATCCGCTTCGCTCGGGAAGAAAGAGATCAGGAAGCACCTCTACCACGTGCACCCCTGTAAACTCTATGCACTCTCTGGCAGCTGTAAAATATGCATGGCAGCATATCTTTGGTGATTTCTTTTTTTTTTTTTTTAACCAGGGACACATTTTATGCAGGTTACAATACCACCCGATGACACCTATAAAGGCAAAAAAAAAAAAGATCAGCCACACTTTTTCTATCTCTCCTTCACCTCTCTAGCCCGGCTGGAGGACAGTCGAGAGGAAGCCGTTATATCAGCAGTCTGGCCGTTTGCTTTTATTGGTGCTTATTAAAAAAGGACATGGAGCGTTGCGGTTAGTGTGCTCTCCTCGCCGTCCTTTCCAATTCTGCTGCTGGACTATGACAATATCCATGCCAGTTTTTATTCTTTATTTACATGATTCCATCTAGTATAAATTTTATGCTATTTCTGTGATTTTAAAAACAGCACATTAAAGTTTTAGCATGCTGCTAAAAATGGGACTAGCGCTGCTACATTTGCACCATGTGACTGGCTTTCCATTGGGAAAAGTGAACGCTCCTCTTCGCTGGTTTATTGACGTCGGTTACCACAGCACTGCACTGGGAAGGCATTTGGTGGAAAAGCTGCCGAGATCTTTTCCAACAAAAGGCATGAATCTTCTTATTGTAAGTCAATTATTGTTTTCATTACAAGAAATAAAACTTTAAAACGCGTAAAAACATGAGCTGCCTGAGCAAGCTTCCAACTGTAAAGCACATTAGATTGAGGATTCAGCCATGACTGACAACTGATGTGACCATACGGTTTCATACTAGCTTGTAGTGAAGGAGGCTAAATAACACTCAAAATCTACGCTAAATTTTGCCTAAAGTGAAGCCAAAACATCTGGATCGCCCCCTGGTGGCTGGCTGCAGTATAGGTCATAAATCCCGCCCCCTCCATGTTAGTTGATGGGACATGGGGCAAACTAAAAAATCAAAGTGCACGTTCAATACATTTTTTAGATAGTTTCTGTCATTTAAGGTAGTTCTTATCACGCTGATGTATGTTCAAGTGTTAATTTTTCTGTTAAGTTTGGTTTAATTAGTTATTTGATGCTATAAAAAGGGGGTGAGACGTCACGATTAACAGCTGCTCTGATTGACAGCTACTCTGATTGAAGTAGTCACGCAGCCGGAGGCTCGGGAATTGAACGAGAGAGAAGACATCATTTTAACTTTCCATAACTGTCACGAGTCTGTGCAATAGCACATGTGTCAATTATGGTTAGTTGTTGTGTCTTTCTAGCAAAACAGCTACCGTGGTGCTAACGTAGCAGCTAGGTGGCTCACACTAGCAAGCTGCAGCCGCGCTCGACTCGTGATTGGCCCGGATGGGGATCGGGGATATTTTGGCTTCACTTTTGTATAATGGGAGGATGTGGAGACGCGTCATCCGTCTATGGACGTGACTGTAAATCAACGGTGATGAGGCAGGGGTATTCATTATTTTTCTTTTCGTTACTAAATCCCTTGAAAAGAAAAAAAAGATGCACTTTGGCTAACCTTCCTGTACTAGTGAAACCTTCACCATAACCCTCATCTGTCACACTCACATATGCACGATGACAAGATTTAATTCTCTGTGATGCAGATACTATCAAAAGCATGATAATCATGTGCATAACCCCATTTGATGTTTTTCCTTTTTTGTCTTTGAACAAGTGTGAAGAAGCCATCGCCCCGAAGACAAAAAAAAAATGAATGTTTGAACCAGGCATCAAAACCGGAGAGGACAAATTTAGTCTGGTGAACTATCCATGACTCTCATCTTTTGATCAAAATGGTAACTAATGATACAGAAGAAAGAAGAATTGTCTCTTATCTGTGCAATTCACATATAGCCTGCTGGTGTCTGCTCAGAAACACTGCCTCCAGTGTGTAGGCAATTATAAAGGGGAAAGATGGAGGATGGGGGAATAAAAAAGGAAATACAAATTTACCATGTAATGGAGTGATCACGTTTCATATGACTTGTTGATGGCGAGTTACATATGTATCTGCTGGAGCGGAAAAAATGCATTAGTATTCAATAGCGGCAGTGACGCGTTGGACAAGACGCTAAATACAGGTATGACTTGGTATGGGTGGGAGGCTGCTCAGTGACTTGAGCTAATGTGTTCATTTCATTCCCGTGTTCAAGGTGCGTTGATGGCATGCAGCCAAATTTCAGTGTGTGTGACAATGTGTGTGTGTGTGTCAGAAACAATGACAAACACACACTCACACTCAGGGTCTCTGGCCCCCATTTGAAGGAGATGATGCTCGGTGGGCAATCTCAGCAGACAGATGTCAGCGCCTTATTAAAGAAGATGCCTGCCAGCCCCGGGGGCCGGGAGAAGGCTATGAATAAATTTATTACACTAATGTACTGACCTTAAAACTGTAAGTGACGTTCAAACGCTGCGGTGATGCAGGCAATTGATGTGATAGTCATTAAGGAAAGGTGGAAATGTATGTAGGAAAAATATCTTCAGCCCGTGATATGTGATATTTTCCTTTATTTTGCTTGTCTGCATGTTATGTCAAGTTATGTTTCCATTAAAATGTTGCGCAAGTTTTAAGCAAATTTCAGAAATTTCCGCAAAGTAAAATGTGAAACAGTGAGTGTTCCCCTCAGCTACCTATATGCATATAGACGTGACAAGATTCAATTAAACAGACTTGCACAACTCAACCTTTAAAAAAAACAGACTTGCAACTCGTCTTGGACTTCAACACCAGTGATTCGTCACTTCACTTGGACTTGAGCCTTTTTACTTGAAAATACTTGATATCTTCCCCCAAGCCCAAAGATTAAAAAGTATGTTACCCGTATTTAAAAAGTGTGCCATGAATCAATTCATGATTTCCCTTCAATTCCTGAATCAACTGACATTAACGCTATTCATTCCCAGCAAGTCAACACTTAACTACTCAGATCCACTTTGATTGAACCAATCAAACAGCATCCAGTTGCAGGAGAAAACCATGAAGAAATATTGTTACATTACTCTCTAGGTTCCATGGTGGAGAGGAGGTCGTGTTGCTCTGGCTCTATCTATTAGGCGTTGAGAGGAGGTCGTGTTGTTCTGGCTCTATCTATTTGGCGTGGAGAGGAGGTCGTGTTGCTCTGGCTCTATCTATTTGGCGTTGAGAGGAGGTCGTGTTGCTCTGGCTCTATCTATTTGGCGTGGAGAGGAGGTCGTGTTGCTCTGGCTCTATCTATTTGGCGTGGAGAGGAGGTCGTGTTGCTCTGGCTCTATCTATTAGGCGTGGAGAGGATGTTGTGTTGCTCTGGCTCCATCTATTTGGCGTGGAGAAGAGGTTGTGTTGCTCCGGCTCTTTTGTTTTGGCGTGGAGAGGAGGTTGTGTTGCTCCGGCTCTTTTGTTTTGGCGTGGAGAGGATGTTGTGTTGCTCTGGCTCTATCTTTTCGGCATGGATAGGAGTTTGTGTTGCTCTGGCTCTATCTGCTTGGCGACGCCGGGAAGCTGCTTGACATCCTCCTGGATCCACCTTCTCACATATGTTCACATTATATGTATTAATTTTTGTCATATGGATTGTCTATGTTGTATTTTTATTATGTTGCTACTCTGTACACACGACATCTATTGCATGTCTGTCCATCCTGGAAGGGGGAAATTTGAGATCTGTGATTTCGGGCTATACAAATAAAATTGACTTGACTTACTGCACATAAAATGTCTGCAGGAAAAATCTCCTCAGTCTGTGTTATCTCTCCATTCTTCTCTCATTGACCAAGTCACCACATGTGCATCCACGCTGCCACCACATCAGCTTCGTCCACGCGTCTCCAGAGGAAAACCCCAAATGGGGCCCGTTTCCATGCCAGGACTGGGAACGCACGGTGGCTGAGGACTTTCCACCACCTCTATCACCAGCAAACCACCTCAAACAGCCCCACAGCCATGCAGGAACGCTGGGCGCTCTCATCAGGGCCTGATTAGGGCTTCGAGTGGGCCGTCGGTCATGGACCAGCAGGAGGAAGTGGCAGGGCAATGGTTTCCAGACTAAAGACTGGTAGCCATTGACTGTGCAGCACTGGAAGCGTTACTATTAAAGTCTGAATGTGACATCACCTAAAAACAAAGATGAAATGAAGCTCTGTTCTCCCCGAGGCCGATGCGGTGGTTTACGGCGATGCCAGCATGTGGAAACGCTGCAGTGCACACATGTGCCCACGCGCGCACGCTCACACACGTGGACGTGCCCACATTTCCTCTTTGATGCACAGACGCACGCAACATGCAGCCACAGTCAGCTTTCTCAAAGGAGAGAAATATCTTTCAGAAAAAAAATAATCAGCCCCACACATCTAGCTTAAAAGACTCGTAGACATTCCTGTCTGACTTCCAAAATCTCCTTTCAAATGATTTCTATTTCCTTTGACATTAGATAAACTCATAATTCCTGATGACAGAATGATAACCATTAGATATAAACACCGCTGAAGCCGAATAAATGTGCTGAAAAACAGAATCTTTTTAGATTTTCTTCGCTCTGATCACCAACAAAACTGACACCCCACGTCCCTATAACTTTGCCTCTTTGCCTCCCACTCACACAAACACAGTCGGCATCCGTCTCCCCCACACATTATCATGCCAACAGCTGGGCTCAGACCCCCGCTGACAAACTGTGAGATATTGCCTCATCTGTTAGTGAATGCTTTAACCGTTATAAAGACCCACTTTTCCAGCGCAAACACCCAGGCTGTCTCATGCAGGGTCCTAATGTTAATAATCAGGCATTAGATGGGACGATGATACTCACTCATAGACTTGGGCCGGGCTAGTCTGGCAAGAGAGGGGTTTTTTTTTCCTACTTTTCCTCCTCATCAGATAGGAAATTGAAGCCATCCGTCTGCGGAAGGCTTCCAGCAGGGACAGACCAATTGTCCCTGATGATAACGCGGGTTGCCGGATCCTCCCGCCATGTGCATTATTGATGGCCATCAGTCGGCGTGCGTCTGACCACATTTAAGTGTCTCAGCAGGGGGGTGGTGCAGTAATCAAAATACACATACACACAGCTCGCTCTCGCCCTCGCATGCAGTCCATCATCAAGTGTGCATCGGCACATCGAAGCTGGCACTCACAAGTGATGTGTTCATGCAAACAAATACACAAGGATGCAGGGATGGGCTGTACATAAGGGACCTGTTTACTGACACATTTATACGAGTTAGCAGAATTTTGCTTTTTGATGTTCAGCTAATTTTGCTTTCATTTGCTTGCATTGTATGTCAAGTTTCCATTAAAATGTTGCACATGTTTTAAGCAAATTTCAGAAATTTCCACAAAGTAAAATGCGAAACAGTGCGTGTTCCCATCAGCGGCCTTTATGCAGATAGATGTGACAAGATTCAGAGGTGTGAACTCGAGTCACATGACTACGAGTTGAGTCACAAATTTGGTAACTTAAGACTCGACTTGACAAAATCGAAGGCTCGCGATTGGTTTCAGGCGGGTGACCTCGATACCGCAGCTCCACCACCCGATCACTACCGTGCAGACTATGGCTCCGTATCCGGGATATTTTGGCTTCATTTCTGTACAGTGGGAGGAAGTGGAGACGCGTCGTCCATCTTTATATACAGTCTGTGGTCCCCGCCAACTATTTCTTCTCCAAAGCAGCCTGAGTTCCTTGAGAAACATTAGGTCAAGCTGGTTTTGTCTTAGCTAACCAGCCAGTAGGCCAGTTTATTATAGCACACATACAATTATACATCACAAATTTGAGATGTATTTAACAAAATGTTTGGTAATCTATTCCTAATTTGTTGATTTGTTGAAACAAATGCATGTGTTTGCTATGTGTACAGCCACATACAGTATGTATAGATGCAGAGAGCTGCACCATGTGCTGTGTATACTGCATACAGCATGTGTGCAGGCTGCATATATAAACCTACACAGTACAACAATATTACTTATGGACCGGGGTAGCAGCGCACTTGAGCTGACACAAACAAGGTAGCAGCTATAAAGCGCTTTAAAAGGCAAATAAATCACACATCAGAAAAGCGATGCTTTCTTCTTGAGCAGGAGCTGAAATGGACTGCACACTGACGCTAAACATAAACAGGGAACAGTAAAATCACTCAAACGCAAATGGAAAAACCAGACCGCCGTAAAAAAATCACTAGCAGTGCTGAACGCTCGTACTGAGGCAGCTCTTGCAGGTGTATCGACACCAGTCCAAACATCTGTTTACCATACAGTTGTTTTACTCATTCTCTTTAATCAGCGGAGCCCACCTGCCTCCTACTCTGCCTTTACATTTCCTCATTCTACAAAACGGCCCCCCTCCTGGCCGCCGCCATGAGCCAGACAGGTGTGTGAGCCAGCTTCCTGCGTCTGCTGGTAACAGAGACTGCGTCTATAGAGCCAGCGGGGGCTTCGTGTGACCAGAGGGGAGGGTTTACACTTGTGTAGCACACGCTATTCCTGTCAGATATCCTGTCAGGAGATGGCACCGACATCAAGCAGCAAACATGAATCTGCATTCATAAATGAGAGGATGTGACAGACAGGCTGGGAGAAAACGAGATGTAACGCCGCGAACAGGTTGTCAGTCTGTTCTCCTGGGCTTCCAAACACAAATCAATCTCTTAATCTTCAATAATTATGTTCAGAATTAATGAGTCATTTTATGTATTACATCAGGGCTTTCAATGTTACTGCGATATTGTCTTAACAACACTAATTTCTTTAACGCATTAACACAGACGATGTTTCGGAGGTTGTAGAGGGCTCAATTATACAGCTTGAGTGAAGATACCTAAGGAGTCCATTGGTACCAAAACATGTCATACTAGCTTGTTGCAAAGGAGGCTAGATAACGCTCCAAACTTACGCTAAATTTTGGCGAGGAAAAACCAGTATGGCCATTTTCAAAGGGGTCCCTGACCTCTGACCTCCAGATATGTGAATGAAAATGGGTTCTATGGGTACCCACGAGTCTCCCCTTTACACACATTCCCACTTTATGATAATCACATGCAGTTTGGGGCAAGTCATAGTCAAGTCAGCACACTGACACACTGACAGCTGTTGTTGCCTGATGGGTTTGAGATGGCCATGTTATGATTTGAGCATATTTTTTTAATGCTAAATGCAGTACCTGTGATGGTTTCTGGACAATATTTGTCATTGTTTTGTGTTTTTAATTGATTTCCAATAATACATATACACATACATTTGCATAAAGCAGCATATTTGCCCACCTCCATGTTGATAAGAGTATTAAATACCAGACAAATCTCCCTTTAAGGTACATTTTGAACAGATAAAAAATGTGTGATTAATTTGCGATTAAACACGATTAAATATTTTAATCAATTGACAGCCCTATATTATATGTTATATGTAACTTGACCCTGGAGTTTCCTGTGAGCAAATATCCAGATTCACCTCATCTTCTTTGGAAAAGAGTGAGGACAAGCCAAAACCTGATCTAGGTTCGGATAAAGGCGACGGAGGTGAGGTGTAATTGACTGATCTGAGGAAAGCAAACCCGATAGGGCAGCTGTATAGGGCCCCACTGCAACACCACCTTTGTTTAACCGGTCATTACCCCGGTGTAAACCAGCACGGGCTGCTCCTCAGGTGCGTCAGCTAATCTCCTTTTATACCTGCGGTGATAAGATAGACTCCCTCTTGATCCCCGTGTTTCCTCTCTCGCCGTAACATCTCTGGGGCTGAGCCTGTCGCAGCATGTCTGACATCTGTCAGACAGAGGAAACAGCGGAGGTGGGGAAGAGGGGGAGCGAAGCATGATCCAATGAGGCCCCAGATGTAGGCGCTATATTTGGCATGTAGCGGACTTTACATCCACCTGAAATCACTTTAGTCAACTGTTTCATTTCTGAAAATTCAACGTATAAGACGTCTTTATGATCTAAATATGGATTTAAGTTCAGTATTCAGCGAAAAACACACTAAAGCTTCTAAAAACTGACTTTTCATTGAGGTCACTTTTTGATCTCTTGTGCTGTTTTGTCGACTGTGGGGAATTCCACTGAGACAACCCTGCCTGTTTAGATGTGTGCAAGCTCTTCTTTATCTTCCTGTATCACCTAATTCCACTGACACATGTATAATATGCAAGTCTAAATTTACTGTATGCTATTTCTATTTCATTTATTCTTGTGCCAATGTCCTGACCCAATATAACATCTACTATAAAAGGATGATGATTATTCAGTTTAAAATTAAAAACACCAGAGAGGTAGTACACACACAATACGGGAATATATCACCAACTTAAAATGCAACAACATCAGAACCGGTCCACCACAGCCCAGCAGCACCAGGTCCAGGTCCAGCATCATCCAGAGTCAGTTCACCCAATGTATATGAAAAAATATTAACTGGTTTTCTTTTTGAGATACCTGCCTCTGAGATTTCTGACTGCATCTAATGATTATTAACATTGACGATTAATCTGTTGATTATTTTCTGGACTAATTGATCAGTTGTTTTGTCTATAAAATGTTGGAAAAATGTAGATCAGTGTTTCCCAAAGCCCAAGATGACGTCCTCAAATGTCTTGTTGCATCCTCTCCACTCCCTACACTCTAACTCTGGTTGTATTAAAGGACATTTTTAACATCACATCCTGAGTTTTTACTGTCTACAATGGTAAAAATCATAATAGCAAGCTTGTTCCTAAAATGTGCATCACATTGGTGGATGTATCGCCTGGTTCAACTTGCAGAAATGACCTAGAATTAACTTTATTCCAACCTCATCACTGGACAGAATGTTGATATTGGATGATTCTGCAAAACCGCAGATTATGCAAATCTTGTTTGTTTGCTTTTGAGTAAGATTAGGGAAACATTGTTAGGTTTTTTTTAAAGCATTAAACTAAAACTATGGTTTATTTCAGCTCCGGTTTGATTTGCGCAGCTCTGGTCATCAGTTCTATCGGTTATGATGATGGAGATCTGCTGAGATTAGGGATGTCACGATGCCTGAAATTTAGTAATCGACACCAATACCAATGAAATTCCACGATTCTCGATACCCAATTCGATACCACGGTAAAAAACAAAACAATATACTAGGGATGCAACTAACGGTTATTTTCATTGACGATTAATCTGTTGATTATTTTTTCGATTAATGGATAGTAGTTTGGTCTAGAAAATGCCACAAAATGTCTTGTTTTGTCCCCAACTCAAAGATATTCAGTTTACTGTCATAGAGGAGGAAAGAAACCAGAAAATATTCACATTTAAGAAGCTGGAATAAGAGAATTACACACCACAGAGATAGATATATATCTCAAAACCTGGGCAAAAAAAACCCTAAAAATATCTGCATGGCAATAACAACAAGAGCTAAGTGAGAAAATGTGTTTTTTCATATTGAGCGAGTGATATTTTTTGTAATTTTGACGAACCAGCCGAGGTGGCACAGTGTGCAGACTAAACAAGGGATACAGCAAAGGCCAAAGTGCAAGATTGCGTGTGAAGCCACCACTTCCTTTTTAAAGAGCAGCACCATGTTGAGCTCTCAAAGGCGAGAAGGGTAGACAGCTAAATTTTTAATGCCCCCCCCCTGCCGCCCCTCTGCCGCCCCTCTGCCATGTTTCCAGCCATTGTGACAAGGCTGTTTGGATATTGTGCAATTGCTTTGCAGCAGCTTGAAGCTAATATGATCAAACACACCACATAGCAACCTGCTCCGGAGGTGGTGTCAAGGGATGAGAGGGGTGGGGGGGAGAAGGGGGTTCAGATCGGGGAGGGAGGAGGCGGTGAATAGGACGAGTCAATAGGGGGTTCGCGTGTCTAGTGCTGCCAGGTGTCTGTTCCCATCCCAAAGCCCAAAGCAGCAGCCGCCTGTACCCATAACAGCCCGGGAGGCACCCGCGATGACAATAAGACATCATCTGCAAACGCTACAATTACCCCCTGTCATTCTGCTGAGCTTCTCTGTTAATTACACAAACCATTTCCTTCAAGATGGCCCGCTTGGCTGCCAGCCCGGGAATCTATCATTCCCGTATCTGCGTCTGTCTGATCCATGAACAGGTTAATCAGGTTAGTCATGAGTTAATACAGGTGGCATGGATTCAGGGGACAAGCTGGGCGCTCGCCAAGAAGAACATGCTCCACTTCAACCTGCCAAGCCTGGCTCTTTCTTTTTTTTTTCCTTCACTCTTTTTATCGTCATTCACACCACATCCTGTTTGTCTTCCTCTCCGGTGTGTCTTTCAGTGCTCCAGCTGAGCAATTATCCAGCTCCAGACCTGTAAATATCAACGTTGATTTCTGATGAAGAGCAAGTCTCTACCTGCATGTGAGCTGGGCTCGAAAACCACATACTGCTTTGCTTCAATGGAGGCCGATCGCTCTGTTTGCACTGTATCATATTGTGCTGTAATACGGACCGCTGTTTACTTTGTGCGATACATTTTCCACTGAGGTTAAGTGGCTCTGTGGAGAAGCAAAGCCACCGGCGTACACCTCCCCCCACAGCGGTATTAGCCAATATTTCCAACAGGCAGCGTCTCAGACACATCTGTGTCCTTGTTTGGACATCGGCATTGTCTGTTGTGAGAGAGATTTGAGTCTTCTCTCCCCGTGGAAACACAGTTAGCGTGTTGGAATACATATGATGTTAATCTCAATTTTACCCACTACATTTTTACCATACTACAGCTAAAGCAAAACTGATTTAAGTTATGAATATAATTAGGTTTTATGGGAATTAGGGCTGTCAAAGTTAACATGATAATAACTCGTTAATGCAAATTTGTTTTGACGTCGCTAATTTCTGTAATGCATTAACGCAACTTGTGATATTTAGGTGGTAGCAGGCTCAGTTTTAAAGCTAGAGTGAAGATCCTGGTATCATATGAAACTAGAAAACCTAAGGTATCCATTGGTACCAATCATGTCATACTAGGTTGTAGGGAAGGAGGCGAAATAACGCTCCAAATTGACGCTACATTTTGGCGAGGAAAAACTGGCATGGCCATTTTCACAGAGGTCCCTTGACCTCTGACCTCAAGATGTGTGAATTAAAATGGGTTCTATGGGACCCACGAGTCTCCCCTTTACAGACATGCCCACTCTATGCTTACTCCATGCAGTGTTTTTTTTTTTTTTTTATGTAGCATGAATGTAGTCTAAATATGTTATTTTCGCCCCTTCTAAAAATGGTTTCTGCATACTGGGGTCCCTAAACAGTCTTGAAAATGCACAAATTGGACTGGGAATGAGAGTCAGATTGTATTCAGCAGGTGGGATTTAAGGGGTTAAATAAGTAAAAGCTAAAAGAAGAGAAGATTTGGGATCCTAGTGCCATTTTGCATCTTAAGAATACAATATAATGTGTTTGCTTTTGGCCCGTGGCCCACCATTAAGTTCCAGTTTTGGCCCCTCTAAGGGAAAAAGTTTGGGCACCCCTGCATTAGGATGTCTGTGACTGACAGGAAGGAAATAGTTTACCCACCTTTTTATTTGCCACTACATCACAGCATGCACACTGTGGGGATTTCTGCTATGTTCCACTCATTACAGCCCACCTCTTCCTGGGGGGTTGGAAAGCATTAAAAGGACTATTCGGTGAGTTCAGCCAATACAAATTGGGAAGTTTAATTGCATTATAAAAATGTTTTATTCCATCCGAGTCGGCCCCAGTGAAGTGAATCTGGACTTAAAGATAGAGTATACTGTTGCATATTGGTTACATTACAAAAATATGTCAACTTATTTGAATAAGCCACATTTTGAGTTGCGTACTGCGGCGGGGATCTTTTGTTGGTTTTGTTTGCGCAACCTAAAAAAGGAACACACAAGCAGGGAGCAGGATGTGTCAGTCAGATATAGAGCATCTATACCCAGGAGAACACAAAGAGAAAACAATGATTCAGAGCCAATTATAACTTAAGAAATCTGGATCAGTCCGCATTTCACTTGGTAGAGTGAAATACTGTAAAATATATGAAATATGGCTGCATAGCTGCAGGGTGCAGAAATTGTTAAAATGCCAATATTCTGGCAATACTATCCTTTAAATTAATTTGATTTCTACAAACAGCTTTCTTATTTTGTTGGGAAAATATGATTTGATCACTTGCAAACTTTGGTTCACTGGTTTAGTTGCAGGAACATTAGGGGTGAGAAAAAATTGATTCACCTCGGTATCACAATTAGTTTTTTTACTATTTTGAAATATATTTTTTTAATGCCAGAATCGATATATTTGCTTTGTTTGAGTCACATACGTTCCATATCCGTCACCAGAACAAAGCCGCAGCAAGCCGAAAGGAGAAAGTACAAAACAGCGGAGGGTCCGCGTGGATACGAACTGCATTAAATCCAGCGTGGTAAACACTACACATACAGTAAAGTATGGAAACACTTTGGGTTTCACACATTGCCAGGAAAAGCAGAGCTAGACATCACGGCTAAAGCTGCATGCTAACTCTGTCGTGGACAGGAAACGTTATCGTATCGTAACATGCGGTCAAGCCGGCCGTCACTCTCATCTCCGTGGTCAAATCGACCGACGCTACAACTGTAGAGCACCCATATACTGACATATATGTTAAATGCATTCAAAAAATTGTATTCTTGACAATGACTGGTATATTTGACTTCAGGACATCTCTGACTACATACATGCTGAAAATCAAATATTTTACTATATTCATTTTTATATTTTCCATAGCAAAAGACCCTAGAAGAGTATGATTCAACTTTTTCCCCATGGTTTAGTGTTAAAAACGTTAACAAATATCACAATAAATCATAATATCGAATCGCAATACTTGTAGAATCGCAATATTTAAAAATCACAATACACAATACCGATCGAATCGGCACCCAAATATCGTGATAGTATCAAGAGATAGGTGTATCGTCCCAGCCCTAAAGAACATTGTATTAAAAATGAGCAAATTCTAAGAAGTTTTGAACAAGTGAATAAGAAATTTTGTGCCAACGTATTCTGAAATCCCAAGCAGCAAACAGGACATAAAACAGCATTTTTCTCAACATTGTCCAGCCATGAGTTACAACTTGATTTTATCTGTGCAAGTGTAAAATCAAATGTAAAACTGTGGCATAACTGCCAACCAAGTCCTCTGCACTGCAGCATTTTGTGATCTGTAACTCGGTGTGATATTTATCTGTTGGGATAAATACCAGCATATGAATTGCCCAAATCCCCGTGACCATGAAAACTTCACCCCCAATTTGCTGCGGAAGTCAACATCTCTGTCCGTGGACAGGTTTGTAAATACATCACCTCCGATATTGTGAATGGACGCCCTGTTAATACACAGAGGTGTTTCAGAAGCTTGTAAATAAACAGCCCTGAAGGTGTATCTCATTATGAGCCGTGAGGAAACATTGGCTGCTTTTACAGGGAGTGAGGGTGTGGGTACCGGGAGGGGGGGGGGCATTTACGATAAGCAGGCAGACCCACCACTACCAGCAACCAAACCTCCCACACAGCTATGGGTCACCTGAAACCACACAGACCCCCCACTTCCATAACCACAGTGCCAGGCTGAGCAGGAAGCAGAAAAGCTAAAAAATTAGCCAGCTTTTCTTTTTCTTTTTTTTTTTTTGCAACCACTCCACAGAAAGCCAGCCCGACACATCACACGCACTGTCTGCCTACTCTGCTTACTCAGTCACACCACATGTATTGAACAGGAGGCTGGCTTCAAATCTTGTTTTTGCATGCTTTATAAGAAGTGTAAATAGTGAATACTGCCAAATAGTTCACAAACATACTGTTTGAACCGCAAGAAAAACAGACGGACGCAAGCCGCACTGGACACATTAGAAACGACTCAAAGCAAATAGTTTGAGGTATTCTGTTTACTCCTGTTTGAAGGTCAATTCAGTACATCTACTGCAAAATACTGATTTATAGCAAGTTTGTATTCAAAACCATTCAACATCAAGAGAAGGTATAAATTTAAATGAGGGATGTTGATGCACAAAAAACACTGAATAGGTAATGTGGAATATAACAAATATACTCTTTGTGTCAAAAAAAAATAATGTTTTTTTGCATCAGGATTCCACGTTTGAAAGATTACGTGTACAATCCAGTGAGCCAACATACGTGGAGCATGATTATTACATGACCACTCATACTCAAGCAAGCACAGCAGAGAATGGGGATGATAGGAAACCTCCCTGACAAAACAGCATTAGACACGCTTTTATTAGCTCGAGACTTGACTATTGTAACACACTGTATGTTGGTCTCAACCAGTCTTCCCTCTTGCGCCTCCACCTTGTGCAAAAATGCTGCTGCTCGCTTTTTAACTAACACTTCCAGACGTGAACACATCACCCCCGTACTTTACTCGCTCCATTGGCTTCCAGATCGCTTTAGAATCGATTTTAAGCTCTTGATGTTTGTTTTTAAAGCCATTAATGACCTCACCCCACCTTATTTATCCGAGATGTTAACTCTCCGCGAGCATAACAGGGCTTTGCGGTCATCGGGTCAACTTTATTTAGAAGTCCCAAGGTCGAGCTGTGGGGTGATCGTGGTTTTGCTGTCGCTGCTCCTAAACTATGGAACTAGGTTGGCTTTTAATACCTAGTAGCGCTGTGCCACTTTTCCTGTGCTTTTTATGTACCTTTTAATGATTTTATGATATGTTATGTTTTTATTCCTGTTATTTCTTGATGTTAA
>CAKAOH010037776.1:0-15423 GCA_916701665.1 Sebastiscus tertius | reverse complement strand
TCCATGTCTGTGGTCTTGTCCATGTCAGTAGTCTTGTCCATGTCTGTGGTCTTGTCCATGTCAGTAGTCTTGTCCATGTCTGTGGTCTTGTCCATGTCAGTAGTCTTGTCCATGTCCGTGGTCTTGTCCATGTCTGTGGTCTTGTCCGTGTCAGTAGTCTTGTCCATGTCAGTAGTCTTGTCCATGTCTGTGGTCTTGTCCATGTCAGTAGTCTTGTCCATGTCTGTGGTCTTGTCCATGTCAGTAGTCTTGTCCATGTCTGTGGTCTTGTCCGTGTCTGTGGTCTTGTCCGTGTCTGTGGTCTTGTCCATGTCTGTGGTCTTGTCCGTGTCTGTGGTCTTGTCCATGTCTGTGGTCTTGTCCATGTCTGTGGTCTTGTCCGTGTCTGTGGTCTTGTCCATGTCTGTGGTCTTGTCCATGTCCGTGGTCTTGTCCATGTCTGTGGTCTTGTCCATGTCTGTGGTCTTGTCCATGTCTGTGATTGGTCAGATGCTGTAAACTCCTCCCCGTTCATGTGAATCACAGCCAGACTGAGAAACTCTGGGTTGCTTTACTGAGTTGATAACCAGCTTCGTAGGACCGCTTAGCGTGATCTCTGTTGTTAGAGTTAGTGAAGCCAGATAACCAGAAGACACTCTGGAGATGTTGAACTCGCTTCGTAGTACAGACCTCAGAAGTCTTTGGATCTGTTTTGAAATACCTGGGTCCCTGGGTGATCTACCTCGGGCCACCATGATGACCCACCCCGGTTAGAAGTAGAGGCCAGCTTCATGATACCAGAAAAAACCCCTGATCGACGTCATCTGGTTTGTTGAGCACATGGAAGCAACACGTGACTTCAACTCTGCAACAACAGTCAGAGTTCCTCCCAGCAGACGCAGAGTTAACAGGAAACATGAGCTCAGAGTCACGGCCCCTCTGCTTTCTCTCTTCTGCATTTTGTTCTCAGGCTGCTGCAGGATGAGAGAGAACCACAACACACAAAACACTGAAAACTGAAGACCACAACGACATCCGAGTTTAAAGGTACGGCTTTAGAAATACCCCGCACTTATTTAGTAGTCTGATCGGTCAGTGGATTAGATTTATATTAGCTCGTAAACAGCTCGTCAGAGTCTTATTACCAGTTAATCCCCGGAGTGCTCGGACCGATCAGCTCCGCAGGAATCAACTGAAGTGACTGAGCTTTAATAAGGAGGGAGTAATTTAACGTGTTGTTTTCTTTCTTTTCTCGTAAAGTTATGACTTTATTCTCGTATTATATTGTGACTTTATTCTCATTA
The DNA here is from genome assembly GCA_916701665.1 of Sebastiscus tertius. Classification (NCBI taxonomy): domain Eukaryota; kingdom Metazoa; phylum Chordata; class Actinopteri; order Perciformes; family Sebastidae; genus Sebastiscus; species Sebastiscus tertius. The sequence continues at coordinate 14,140 of CAKAOH010037776.1, read as the reverse complement.
TATTCTGACTTTATTCTGTAAATCTCAGATGTGTTTTCCCTCAATGTGGCCCTAATACTCCGTAGTACATTGTCTCTTTGGCCCTCACTGCATTAGACTGATATTCTATATACTTAGACTATAAACTGAGTTACCTTCATCACAGTGATCACATGTTTTGCGGCTCCAGACAGATTTTGTTTTTGTTTTTGTTTTTTTGCCTAAAATGTCTCTTTTGACAGTGAAGGTTGCTGATCCCCGGGTTAGTTAGTAGATGAGAAGTACAATTAGATAAAAAAAAAAACCCACACACAAGAATAATCCTGTAAATCAATGAAGCAGTCGTCGTTGGTTTTGTTCTGTTGTTCATGAGACTATTGTTGACTGCAAGAAAGAAAAATGGCTGCATGTTTGTGACGGCCGGTGTTGGGTTTCTGATGTCTTTCACAGATCGCCAGGAGACGCTCGGCTGCAGACAAACATGTCTCTGTTCTTCTCCGGAGCTGTTACAAGTACGTTCGTCATCAACGTTAACTTCACTGACTAGCGACTCACAGGACTGACGACACCAACGACTGATGTGACTCTTCAGGAAACCTGGAAGGATGTATTTAGATTTCAGTCAACTCCTTTCCTGCTGTTGCTGCTGTTGCGTTATAGACATGATGACAGTAGGCTCCCTGTCCGTCTGTCCGTCCGTCTGTCCGTCTGTCACATTCCTGCAGTGTATTTATCAGCATCACGTCAGCTCTGTTCTCAAGCGTACATTTACTCAGCGGTGGTTTTCCCGGGCCGACCTCAGGAATGCTCTCCGGCTCTTCAAACTGATAAAAGTCAAGTGGTGTTTATTTAGAAACACCGTCGGCTTCACAGAACAAACGTGAACGTCTTTTACCTGCTTGTTAGTTTTGTTACTCACACGGTCTCTTTTTTCTGATTTCTGTTGTTCAGGTTCTCCAATAAAACGAAGGTTGCGGGCCAATCACTCCTGTCACAGGTAAGAAAACACTTTTTGGGGACTAAATGTATTTTTCTGCTGGTAGTGTTGAATTTATATAATTAATAGGGACGTTAATAATTAACCGTTAACCGACATTAAGATTTTTTTTTACAGTTTAATGCTAAATGGTTAAATGAACTATTAAAAGTGAGGGCTGTCAATCAATTACAATAGTAAATCGTGATTAATGAGTGTGCTGACTTGACTATGACTTGCCCCAAACTGCATGTGATGATCATAAAGTGGGCATGTCTGTAAAGGGGAGACTCGTGGGTACCCAGAGAACCCATTTACATTCACTGATCTGGAGGTCAGAGGTCAAGGGACCCCTTTGAAGATGGACATGACAGTTTTTCCTCTCTAAAATTTATTGTAATTTTGCAGCGTTATTTAACCTCCTTGGTTCTTGTCCGTCTCTATCTTGGTGTTTTGCAACCAGAAGACGCGAGAGGGTGGAGCTGAGTACAACCAAACGCTGAATAAGACATTTTTAGGCGACTAAAATGTTATAATTAAATTTGATTAAGTGAAAACACGCAAAAGGGTTAAAGTTCTAAGATGAAAGCAAGGACAACGCCGTGGTAGCGACCTGTCAATCACAAGGTAGCCCCGCCCTAAAGCCTCCGCTGCTTTCTGGTGTATCTGACCTATTTGTTAGCATGTAATAAAGTACGGTTGAAGTGTTAGCTCAGCGGCGGTCTGCAGGAGTCTCTTCCAGATTATTGTTTTATTCCCTCCCGTCTGTGTGTCCCTCAGCCTCGACCTGTCTCTCCTCTCTCCCGACTCCTCGTACGTTTGTTACTCGTCTGTGGACGGCGGCGATCCGTGCTCCTGCCGCCGCTCGCCGCGCCTCCTCACCAACGGATACTACAGCGTCACCGAGGACAGCTTCTCCTGGGACGACGACGGCAACGTGTCGCTGACTCCCTGCAAAACCAGCGTGTCCTACAAGGAGAACCTCGTCAGGTGAGAGCAGTTTGCAAAATGAATAAAACCTGTAGTCTAGGGTTAACACTACTGGAATATCACCTGATCATAATCTCAGTTTAAACCTCTAGTCTAGGGTTAACACTACTGGAATATCACCTGAACATAATCCCAGTTTAAACCTGTAGTCTAGGGTTAACACTACTGGAATATCAGATGGACATAATCCCAGGTTAAACCTCTAGTCTAGGGTTAACACTACTGGAATATCAGATGGACATAATCCCAGTTTAAACCTCATTCTTCTTCTCTCAGGGTTTTCCGGCGTAGGCGGCGGCCCCGCAGCTCTCTGGCTCGGCTGCTGAGCGACGTGACGGAGAGCTGCCAGTCCTGGCTGGACGAGAAAGTCTTCAGAGGCGTGTTCAGGACAGGACAGAACCAAAACCAAGACCAGGACCAGGACTGGGCCAGGACCACCCAAGAAGGCCCGACCTCGTTGGACGAGTCGACCTGGTCTGGAATTAACGGCACCGAGCTGGACGACAGCCGCAACTTCACATACGGTGGGTTCCTGCCTGAGCTGGGTTCATATTTTAGTTCACGCAAATGACACCCGAGGTCTTGCTATCCTGCAGGAAGTTCCCACATTTCAAAATAAAATGTTTCTTCTCCCTCAGACCACACTGAGATCCCGCCCCCTCCGGACAAAGTGGCCCCGCCCCCAAAGCTGCTCATCCAGGAGGAGATTTGTTCTGAGATCTGTCAATCAAAGGAGCGGTTCACCCAGTCGCTGGGCGGCCTCTCTGAAGTCCCGCCTCCTTCACCTTTCTACACCAACAGCTGCTGTCAGGCCTCACCTGAGCACGCAGGTGAGCTGCTGCACTTTTTATTTATTTCTAGTAGGGCTGTCAATCCATTAAAGTAGTTAATTAGTTAATCGCGATTCATTTTTTATCTGTTCAAAATGTACCTTAAAGGGAGATTTGTCAAATATGAAGCTGCTAAAATAAAAAATAAATGAATAAATAAACAAATGACTTCATAAATAAATAAGTAAATGTCATGTCAAAAAATATTTTAAATAAATGTATCCATTAATTAATTGATAAAATGTGACATAAATTAATATTTCTGTTTTAATTTGCTTCTTTGTTTATTTCTTTGTATTAATTCCCTGATTTATTTACTCTTCTGTTTAATTTTCCCTCTTATTAATTTATTATTATTAATTATTTATTTATGTAAGTATTTATTTATTAATGCACAGACATTTTTATTGACAGATTTATTTTGTCAAAGTCGATCTGAGGTGTAACTGAAGTCATATTTTATTTGAATCGTTGTTATGGTCGCTCTCTTTAGCTGTTCTCTGACATGTATTTGTGTTGGTGTTTCAGGGTTAACGCTGAAGGCCCTTCTCCTTTTCATCTTCACCATCTTCATCTTCACTGCTCTATACTCCGGGTAAAACTCTTCATTATTATTTATAAGCATCACTTTTTAATCAGTTAAAATAGACAGTTTAAATATTAGGGCTGTCAATCGATTAAGATATTTAATCACGATTAATCGCACATTTGTTTTCTGTTCAAAATGTACCTTAAAGAGAGATTTGTGATTTGTGATGTGATCATCATAAAGTGGGCATGTCTGTAATGGGGAGACTGGCGGGTACCCACAGAACCCATTTACACCCCTATTAAATGACAGTTTTGGAGCGTTATTTAACCTCCTACCCGACAAGGATTCTAAACTATTACAACCTTGTTTGACACTGAAATGTGCTTCCTGTTTCTGACTCTTTTCTTTGCTGCAGGTGTCTTTTGTGGAGCGCGACCGTCGCATCGACCGCGTTCATGATGCTCACAACATTTATGCGTAAGTATCACATAAAATTACAAGAATCCCCGACAGGGTGATGCTGCAGGTCTCTCATCGCCCTGAAGGGGTTTATTTCACTACAATGACCCGCTAGCTGTACATTATCCCGCTTATTACACGGCTGCTTACTGAAGAAATCAATCATTTGACACAAAAATGGTCCAACAGAGTCCGACATCAGAGCTGCGCCCATAGCAACGGTCTGTTATACATAGCAACAGTCTGTTATACATAGCAACGGTCTGGTATACATAGCAACGGTCTGTTATACATAGCAACGGTCTGTTATACATAGCAACAGTCTGTTATACATAGCAACGGTCTGCTATACATAGCAACAGTCTGTTGTACATAGCAATGGTCTGTTATACATAGCAACGGTCTGTTATACATAGCAACGGTCTGTTATAAAGAAATTACAGACTGCAGAACGCTGTGATTGACCAATCAGAATCGAGTATTCAACACAGCCGTGTAATAAATTATTTCAATAATTCTTCAAAATTAGAGAAGAGCCAGTAAACACCGGAGGGGGGCTTTAAGTTGTTTTGTGTTAAAACATCTCCGGTGTGTTTCAGTCCTGACGAAGTCCGGGCCGATGGGCGAGTGGAGGAGGGCGAAGACGGAGGTGAGTCCAGCATCAAACAAGTTTCTCTTGATTTTGTCAACTGGCATCAAAGAACACAACAATAACAGCCTGTAACCATTGTGTTTGTCAGGATATCACATCAAGAAACGAGTAGGAGAAGCTCCAGTTTCCAAAGTCTGCGACGTGGAGCTGGAAGATCTGATGGGACTCAGTAGAAATATTTTACATTTCACTACAGTCTGCATGTAAGTTACTGAGCTCCGGAAAACATTTTACGGCAACACCTGTTTGAGGCTTTGACCGCAAACTTTTTGAATGTAAATGTTTAAACTAAACATGTTTTCTGCGCTGAGATGCGTCAACCAGAAGGGCTGAAGTTTTTAAACTGGAAAAACTCAATTGAAGCCGGCACATTTTTCGCCGGGAAAATGAACACGGTGATGCATTCAGGTAGTCCTCAAACTAACTTTTGTACTTTATTCTAACGCAGTCAGCTCTCGGGAGATGTTCGGAAACGTTTTAGGTTTTCCTGCAAAAAGAAAACATGAAACTGAGACTTTGTGTCTCTGGATGTCGACTCCCGTTTCCTCTGTGAACCATGAAACGTTTCACCAACGTCATGTTTGGATTTTTTGCCGGAGTAGAAAAGCTGAATCAGACGTCGTGTTTGTTGTTAAAAAGCTGAAGGAGCTCATTAACATGATGACACAAGTTACTGTAGTTTAGCTATAAAACATAAAAAGTATATCAAATATAAAACATCTAAATGTACCTGATGTATTTTTTACTGTAAGTGTATCTTCTATTGTTAACAGTCAAACTTGGCTTTTTTTTTTGGGCGGCCCAAAGTGACCAAACGTCAGACTGAACTCGTTCTGGAGAACACAAATCCGGTCCAATGGCAGCGAGCGTCGCTGTGAAGCTTCACTTCTTTTCAAAATAAGAGCTGCGACTAAAACAAATAAAAAGGACCTGGAGTTCTAGAAGTTGTGACCACAGGAAGATAAGTGCCGTACTGAATGAAGAGTTTTATTACAAAATGAAATTAAGAAAAGGCACAAAATAATAATAATAATAATAAAACACATTAAAGCTGCACCAGCTCAGATTTTATTGTGAAAATCTGTAGTTTCCTGGATAGAGTTCTGACAAGAAAGAGTTTTGCTGGCACAAAACGATAATTTCTGACTTTCTGACGTCTGTAAAATGGATCGTAAGACGGAGACGTTTAGTCTGTTTGATGTCACTTGATTGACAGGTCGATGGGCGGGGCCAAGGACTCCAATTACGTCCGTGTTGCGGTCCGCAGATGTTTCGATGGCTTTACATAATCTCACCTCATTCGGATTAATTCATACTGATAGTTAAAACTATAATCAGATGTCGTTAATGTAAATAAACCGGATGATATAAATCCAGTTATCATGACGTTCCCTTGTGCAGCTTTAAGAGTAGCAGGTAAATAATAAACCTCGTGAATCATCATCACATTCAGGTAGTTCTCTGCAGCATTTTGGAGTAAAACTCTTCAGCTGTTGAAGTGCCTTTTATATCAGCCAGCAGTGTTGAAACAGAATAATACAGGGAAGTGTTGGATTTCAACCTGAAACAATTCATTCTCAGCTGCAGGGTGAAGCAGACGGGTGGAGTTTACCGCATTAGTAAAAAAAAGACATGTATGTTTTGCGAAATATTTGGCTGTTCACACATGGTGCTCATGATTACTGTCGGGGAGGTGGGGGGGGGTGTAAAGCAAATTTCTGCTTAGGTCGATATATTTTTGACCAAATACCTCGATATCAGTGTTGAGACAATATTGTAGGGTTGACTATACAAAATATACCCGGCGGGATTTTTAGATAAATAACCATCAGCAATGTGGATATCATGACTGAAGTGGTTAAATGCAGCTCTTAAAGTCTGGAAAAGACATATTATGATATCCAAAAATCACAATGTTTATATGATAAGCTGCAAAATGGGTGAAGCCACAGGTCCTGGAAATATCTAATAATATCACACTTAAAGGTCCAGACCAGGAGTCAGCAACCTGCAGCTCTTCAGCTCCTCTCCAGAGGCTCCCTGTGGAGTTCGAAACATGGAAATGAAGAACTGATTATTGTTTACATTTTCATTTTTATTTATCATTGTTGTAGGTCGATGGTACGACGGTACGACGGAGTATCAGGGCCACATTGAGGAAAAAAATAAATCTGAGATTTAGAGAATAAAGACATAATATTATAAAGTAGTAATTTTACATGTTATTTTATTTTTTTCTTGTAAAGTTACGACTTTATTTCTCGTTAAGTTCTGACTTTATTATGTAAATCTCAGATGTTTTTCCCCTCAATGTGGCCCTAATACTCCGTAGTACATTGTCTCTTTGGCCCTCACTGCATTAGACTGATATACTATATACTGAGACTATAAACTGAGTTACCTTCATCACAATGATCACATGTTTTGCGGCTCCAGACAGATTTTTTTTTTTTTTTTTTTTTGCCTAAAATGTCTCTTGTGACAGTAAAGGTTGCTGAGCCCTGGTCCAGACACACCATCCCGACATCAGAGAACTAGCGGCCGACTGTTGCGTCGCCTCGCCTCACCTCACCTCACCTTTGTCTTGGCCGTCAAGTTGCACTCAAACACACCGCAAAGACGACGGCCGACGACCATTTGGCACGTACGTTTTGCGCCTGCGTGAGAGGAAATAACTCTCCACGCCAGCAGGCGGCGGTAGTCTGTGTTCGTCATTCAAAATGGGGAAACGGGAAGACGTTAAAGAAATGAGTGGCGTCAAAACGAATTTGTGCTGAATCAATGCTGATCCTAGTGTTGGCTTTTCCTGCCTCAGTGGGGCTCTGCAGCGTGTACACCGGCACCCGGTCGGTAACGAGACGATAACGTTTCTCTCTGCAGAGCCCCGTCACTTCACAAGACACGGGAAACCTCTGCTGGTCTGGAGGAGCTGCAGCAGTTATTTCTGACCAAACGTCCACTGAACATTCACTAGATATTCGCAGAGCTAAACTAATTCTTCTGCAGTGTGGAGTGAGCGCGCGTTCATGTCTAGAGGTGGAGCGAGCTGAGCGAGAACGCGCGCGCTGTCTGAGTGAAGGAAAGCAGGCAGAGGAAGTGAGACAGCGGCCACACGCGAGCGCGCATATCCGAGCACGCATGTGTCCCGACCCGGTACATTTATACGCTTAAAAAGTTACAAACAGTCCCTTTAAATAGTTGTAATCCACAAATGTGTACCATGATCCACAAATATTTCACTATCCACAAACATGTGTTTCACATCCACAGTATTACAGGGCGATCTGCAAATACGCATAACTTACTCTGTAAACACGTACTTTAATTCCACATGTAAATGTTATAGGTTTACATTTAAAGTGATATATATGAATTTGTGCATCCATTCGTGACATTTGTAACTTGCCTCCTGTTTGTTAACGTAATTTTATCCAATTCGTACCGCAGCAGATCCGTAGATGATGGTTATAATCCAAATCCTCGCCAAATGTTTCGACAAAAACTCCACCCAGCTGGCATCACAGGCGGTAAAATCACCACCTAGTTACTCCTCCTGTGTGAAGTCAGGTCTGCTTCTATGTGAAGGTTTATACTTGGCAGGTATTTCCCTCTTATTTTGAAACAGGGATTGTACTTTTTCGGAGGGAGCAATAATCTCAACTATGAGCTGTGTTGAGATTTAAAACCTCACCAGTGAGCAGGGAGGAACATTTCAGGATCGGGGAGATAATCTAAAAGATAGACAATGTTGAAGAGCTTTAAAAAAACAAACAGACATGATCCCCTGAAGCTCTCATAATGCCAAATCAGTACAAACAGTTTGTATTGATCAGCGATTCCTGTCGGAGGAAAAGAGAAATTAATCATTAAGAAGAGAAGTGTGGCTATAAATGTAAAGAAAAGTACTGTATGGCTTTATAAGGTTTTGACTTTATAAAGTTTATTTTTTTCCAAATTCAATCATGTTGGGGCCTCAAACTACGCCAAGACTTTAGCCTGAAGCCTGAAGCGGGAAGAGATGAGCTGTGCTTTGTTTTCACAAATCAGCTCTTCCTGAGTGAGATGTAAACGTTTTAAATGTGAACTTTTGAAGTTTTATTTTAACTTCTTCGTGTTCCAGATCGTCTGAATGGATTAAGCTAAATAAATCTTTTTCGTTGTGATAATCATGCCACGTTTATGTCATATAGGAATTACCATAATTACCAGTTTCAGTTTTAATTAATACCGTTCTCATCCGAGTTGTAATCACGACTGGGAAACCGCAACTTGGCGCTCAATAATACGGAAGTGCCTGAATGCCTCACACTAACCAAAGTCTGCGACGTATCCTCGTACAGCGGTTCGTATGATATCTTTAGAAAAGTTATTCCTCATCTTTCGAGCGTTTTCCGTTGCATGTATACAGTCTTTTCAAAATAAACTTCCGTCTACCAACTTCCAACTACGGAAGTGGCGTAACTTAAGTACGAAAGTTACGTGACGCTAGTGTTAGCCTCCAGTCTTTCCTTTGTTTAGCCTCCAGCTAACACCGTGACGTCATCATGACGTCATCACTAAAAGGGAATATATGAATTGTAGTGCATTACTTTTCGTACTTTTCTGAAGTCTGTCGTGCAATATTGTCTTTGCACAGTATTTTTAACCCTCTCACGACCAACACTTAAGTCATTCAACCGGGAATTTTCCATTGACGTGAACGCTCGCAAGTCGTAAAGGCGGGAATCTTTTCCATCGCTACCGTCCATCTTATCATGACGTGAACGTGGCATCACGGGGTGTGACTGACGGGGCCTTTAAAGGTCACACGTCTCTCTTTCTGTGTGAATCAAGAGTTTCTGAATCGTGTTTTTAATTCACTCAAAGTGCCAAATGTGTAGAAATGTGACGATTCAGGAAATGAATCTATATTACTAATATTTTAGTGCTTTGCATTTAAAGCTGCTCTTGTCAATGCTTTAGATATGAACAATGGATCAAATTGTGAAAGGCCCTGAACTCTGCAGCTCTAAGAAGCTTTTTAGCCTCTTTTAGCTCCTAGTTTTGGTTTTATGGCTGACAATATGAGCCCGATATTTTTCTCGGGAGTTGGTGGAGACCAAAAGCAGAGCTAAAAGAGAGGGAATATTGGACTTAGATTCATCAGGTGAACACAAACGCCACTCCGATGGGACGATCATGTTGCTGGAAGTGCAAAAGAAACATTTAGATGCAGCTTTAAATGATCAAAGTTAAATGAGGATCAAGTTTGTCACTGTGTTTTTTTGTCTTTTATATAATAGACATGTATGAGGTGTTGTAAAATATTGAATTTACTGCAAATGACGGAAAGTTTCTGTGACGAAAAAACATTTAATATGCATTTTCTTGGATGAATCAAACCTTTAGATACGTTCTTGTTTGTGATGTAATGCAGCTACTGTACACACACACACACACACACACACACACACACATATATATAACAGTATATATATATTTGACTGCACTTGTTTCCAAAGGTGGAAATGTGATACTCTGCTTGTGACGGCACTTACTATATCTGTTAATTATTTTTATTCCATTGTACTGTATTCATGTTATTAAAGACTGAAAACTGTAAAAATGAAACCTTAAACGACGCGCAAACTAGATTTTAATTTGAAGTTAAGACGCATTGTTGGCCTAATGAACAAATGATATATAAATCAATGTGACAAATTTGCTTCCAAAATGCTTTAAATCAGTAAATTGTCAAACACTACTTCAGTGATTTGGATGATGAGTAGTTACTCTTTTCGGCTCGTTGATGGTGCTGCATTTTAAGTTTACATTTTTACAGTATTTTGCATTATTTATCAGATATTTTCCAGTTTCTGTGAAAATGTTGTATTTTTTGTGAAGTTATAATTGGTGTTTATCATCCATTAAATCCTGTTATGAAGACAAACGGTGTATTTCCGTTCAGTGGAGCTGTAACCTGCATGTTTAAGCTAGTTTCAGTTTGTTTTTGAAATGAAAGTCAGTTCACAGCCGACTGAAGAAGAAACGAACTCTGCTCCTGTTTCAGCTGATTGAAGTGACGACAAGTACAAAAACAGGTAAATACACTGAAGGACTCAAGAAAGTAAGCAATAAGGAATATTTTTAACGTCTTGTATGTTTGTTTTGTTATCTATTATTTAAGTTATAATATTTTTCTTGTTTTATTTATTATTTTTTAAAATTATATTATTTTATCTTATTTTTATTTATTATTTTTATGTATCATTATTGAATTATTTATTTATAATATTTTGAATGTATTCTTTTTTTTAATTATATTATTTTTTTCTTTATTATTATTTGTATGTATTATTATTTTACAAGGTGAGGGGGTCATCTGGAAAATGTGAGTCAGTTTTGGGCCCTATGATTAATTACATAATTAAGTTAAAGTCAGTACAGGACTCATCTAAAATCATCAAAACTTCTTTTGTTTTCTTATTGACTTACCCACTATGTTAAAAGGGAAGGGTTGGTTATCTATTATTATTATTATTATTATTATTATTATTATTATTATTATCATTATTTAAGTTATAATATTTTGTCTTAGTTTTTTTTATTTATTCATCTTTTAAATAATATTATTTTATTATCTCATTTTTTAATGTATTACTTTTTTATTTATCATTATTTAACTATTTTTTCTCTTATTTATTTTATTATTATTTTGATGTACTATTATTTTTTTATTGTTATTGTATTTGGAGAAAATAAGTACGAATTGAGGGGGTCATCTGTGAGTTAGTTTGGGGTCCTATGATTAATTACAAAGTTAAAGTCACTGCAGGACTCATCTAAAATTTTTTATTTATTGACTTATACACTGTGTTAAAAGGGAAGAGTTGGTTATCTATTATTATTTTTAAAATTATATTATTTATCTCTTTTTTTCATGTATTCATTTTTAAATTTATTTTTGATTATATTATTTTGTTCTCTTATTTATTATTTGTATAATTTATTGTTTTATTCATTATTTAATTATATTGTCTCTTATTTGTTATTTTTTAATGTATACATTTTTTATTTATTATTATTTTGAATTGTTATTTTCTCTTTATTTTTTTATAGTTTGGGGCCCTATGATTAATTACATAGTTAAGTTAAAGTCACTATTTTTTTTCTCTTATTTTTTTAATTCGTTTTTAAATTATTTTATTACATAATTTTTTCTCTTTACTTTTTAATTTATTATTTGATATTTATTTTTATTGTTTTTGTATTTGTAGAAAATTAAGTACAACTTGAGGGGGTCATCTGGTAAATGTGAGTCCTGTTTGGGGCCTTATGATTAATCAGTATGATTAATAGTTAAGTTAAAGTCACTATATTATTTTTTATTCGTTTTTAAATGCATTATTTTTATTGTTTTTGTAGAAATTGCATGTGTTTTATGTGTATTAACAGGTGATAACGGTGACGATGAAGTAAGCATCGTTTGCCTTCAGATATTACTATTAATTAATTTTCCTTCTGAGACCCAACAGATTGTTTTTTTCATTACAACGAGACCGTGATGATCACGAACAACATCAATGACGGAATCACAAAATGCCAACCTGACATTCAGCCCACAACATTTAAACAACCGACGGAGAGAAAGACTCCAGATTTAACCGATTTCACCTTCAGACAAACATGCAGATTTAGTTTCTTCAAACGTGATCGAATCCTCCAGAATAAAGACCTGCTAGAGGAGAAGAGAGAAGTGATTGTGGATTTCAGCTGTAACATTTGATGCTACTTTGTTTTTAAGCTCGCTGACAACGTATCTCTGAGATAATCCCACAGCCTGCAGGTTTTCACACCAACTGCTGATGTGGAGGGCAGGAAGTCGTCAGTGAAAACAGCCGCTGAGCTGATCACATGCAAACCTGCAGACAGCCCCGATGAGGTGAGTCAATATCCTCAGCACATAATCCTTCAACTGACCTCAAGACAATTTAAATGTAGAATAAGATCAACTTGTTTTCAGCAGACGGACTGATCCCAGAACAGGGAGGAACCTGATATTACTTTGACAACAGAAGTGAACTTGCAGTTACTGAAAGGACAAAATGACGTCCTCAAAATCGTTTGTTGCAGCCTTTAATATTGTAAATGTGCCCCGTCGCCTCCAGGCTCCCATTAAAGGGACAGTTCAGGTGTTTCTCAGTGTGGTTTTATGAGCTACTTCTCCATAGTCACTCTACAGGAGATGGAGCAGCAGCTAAACACATTTTAGACTCCTAAAATAATCAATATCAGTTTAAGTTTACGCTATTTTTTATTAAGATAATAATATACAAAGAACTCAGGTAAATAGAAGCAACAGAAAAGATGAGACACAAATACACATGAGAACTATAAAATACCATATTACATTAAACAATTGCATAAAAAAAAAAAAAAAACAGGAGAACACACCGAGACACATGTATATATGTATATATGTATATATATATATGTATTTCAGGGCTGTCAATTGATTACATTTTGTGTTAATTGATTTCCAATAATAAATATATACATACATTTTGCACAAAGCAGCAGATTTGTCCACTCCCATGTTGATAAGAGAATTAAATACTTGACAAATCTCCCTTCATTTTGAACAGATAAGAAAATGTGCGATTAATTTACGATTAATCGCAAATTAAATATTTTAATCATCAATTCACAGCTCTGATTTTTACACTCTGAGAAAAAAAAATTATGGAGAATGAGGTTTTCTTAGTATTTGTTGTTATACTGTAGATGTCATCCCCATCACCATGACAACATCATCAGAACAACATGGTCACATGATCCTCAAAGTCTCAGAAAAGAAACTTCAGTTTGTCTTTAAAGATACATATTGATCATCATCATCTTCATTCATCTTGCCATACAGAGACCTTCACTGGTAAAACCTTCAATGGGAGTTTATCCACAGTTCTTATATATGGAAACATCGTCTCAGTGAAAGTGTGTGTGAAAGTGTGTATGTGTGTGTTCGTATCAGGATCAGAGAACGACAGTTTTCCTTCGGTCCAGTTCAGTTTCACTCTGATCCTCTGGAGCTTCTTCTGCACTGGGAGGACAGTGCATGGACCTGATGGAGAGACTGCTCTGTATCCACCTGACCAGAACCATATTCTCCATAATCCAGACCCTCTCACTCCCTTCCACCCGAAAGACTCTGCTAACACACCCAGTGACCAGTCTGTACTGTCTCCAACCTCGACGTCCCAGCTGTGAGTCCCTGAGTTAAAGCCCTCGGAGCCCAGGACAGACCAGTAATCATCAATCCTCTCTGGATTATCAGGAAGCAGCTGTTTCTCTCCTCGTCTCACACTGGTCAGATCTCCAGACAGGATGAGTTCTGGACCAGCAGTGTTTGGGTCCAGAATCACAGGAGTGTGGGAGACGATGTCTTTCATCTTGTTCCAGATGTTGAAGGTCAGGTTGCCCAGGTGTTTGGCCTGGTCTATCAGAGCTCCTAAATCCAGATGTGGATCCCCCAGCAGGGGGCGCCGCTGGACTCTTTCCACTGCAGTCTTGTAGTTGAGCAGGAACGAGACGTCTTCGGCTCTCAGCTCGTCCTCTGTGGCTCTGACTGCGTCTGAAAGAGCTGCCATCTCTCTGCTCACAGCCTCCATCTTCTCCTTCATCACCTGACTCTTCTGCTCCTCTTCCTCCCTCAGTGCAGCCACCCTGGCCTCCTCTTCCTCTTC
>CAKAOH010037775.1:0-17241 GCA_916701665.1 Sebastiscus tertius | reverse complement strand
AGAGAAGGAGAGATAGAGAGACATAGAGACAGACCTAAAGAAAGAGAAGGAGAGCTAGAGAGACATAGAGACAGACATAAAGAGAGAGAAGGAGAGATAGAGAGACATAGAGACAGACATAAAGAGAGAGAAGGAGAGATAGAGAGACATAGAGACAGACCTAAAGAAAGAGAAGGAGAGCTAGAGAGACATAGAGACAGACATAAAGAGAGAGAAGGAGAGATAGAGAGACATAAGAAAATACAAAAAGAGTTGGAGGGTGGGGGGGGGGGGGGTTCAGGGGTAGATGTGTGGCGTTGAAGGGAGAGCGTCGACAGACAGACAGCTCACCAAGCCTCAGCTGAGCAAACCAACACTCTGGTATGCAGGCTATGGCTGTGTGTGTGTGTGTGTGTGTGTGTGTGCGTGTGTAATGTAGTATCAGTTGTGGTAGTGTGTGTACAGCCTGCTGATCAACAAAATGAGTTTAGGCATGCTCTGTGGGAACTGGAAGCTCTCTCCTGTGCACACTCATTTACAAACACACACACTCTAAAAAGTCACACTTTTTATGTTGCATCTGTAGGATTATTTATGACAAAAAAGAAACATTTTGTTGTGTACTATATATATATGTATATATATATATACATATATATATGATGTTGACAAATAAAATGTCATAGCAATGTGTGTTTCCAGATAGCCCTGGGTACTCTGTACAGTGCACACACCTCAACGTCTAAAGTTTGAAAATTATGAGAGCAATGCAAACTCTATTGTTAATTTGAATGAAGCAACACTTTAAAGCGTTACCTGTGCAGTCTCTAAAACTGCATTATTAACTGTGTTATTTAAAATAATGAATGATATGACTATTAGGAATATCATTATGTATTCATTACAATCAGCTGTGACACTTAATAAGACTCATTTATGACATTTCAAAAACACCTCATCTACAGAATGCTTCAGTGCATATAAAAGAAGGAGTTACTAGGTTCTCTCTCTCTCTCTCTCTCTCTCTCTCTAACAAAGACTTAGCCCCAGCAGGGTGCACGGCTATTTGACAAGCCAAAGGGAAACATGCATCTCAAGTGGGCGACTGCAATTTACACGCAGCGCTCTCTCTCTCTCTCTCTCCTCATGTGTGTGTGTGTGTGTGTGTGTGTGTGTGTGTGTGTGTGTGTGTGTGTGTGTGTGTGTGTGTGTGTGTGTGTGTGTGTGTGTGTGTGTGTTTGCGGCTACAACGGGAGCTCTCGTCCTGTTTGCGTCTCTTCACACTAAATCTGCCTCTCGGAGGAAAGCTGGGGTTATTTGCAGTGAATGAGAAGCAGAAGGCACGTCTGCACCTTCGGGTGTAAACTGTCTCAGCCTGGCGATGCCAAAACCCACACCAAATCTGACTGGCAAACAAAAAATATATAGATCTCCACCGATTTATCTTACCCACGTGTGTCTCTCTCAGGACAGGTTGTTTCATTTTAATGTTCCATTCATGGAGTGCATTGAATAGTTGATTCCAGATCAAAACAGTGATCCCTTATTGATTTCTCTTTTAAAAATCGGTTCTTATCACACAACAAAGATGAAAACAAAGGGAAGAAGATCAATTACAGAATCATTTTAAGCTTTGAGCCAACAGGGAATTGTGCAAAACGGTGCTTCGATATCCCTCATATTTTGAGCACTGAGTGTAAGAATGTTGCAGCACGACTGAGGCCTTGCCAAACTGCATTTAAAAAATCAGCAATTTAACCTCCAGAAAATATGTCTCACCTTTCCTAAAACTTCTTCTTGATGCTGAAAGACAAAAGAGGTGGAGCAACTCTTCTTCTTTTTCCTATGAAATCTAGAATTCATGCACAATGTCAAATTTTGGACTGTGTGATGCACTGTGGTGTGAAATCCAAATTTAAAATGCTCCGATTAAAACACAGATCCAACAGATTTTATGACCTGACAGCTCGGGAAGAATTATGCGAATTTTGGTGAGGGGGATTCACAAGAACATTTGCATATGTGTGTGTGTGTGTGTGTGTGTGTGTGTGTGTGTGTGTGTGTGTGTGTGTGTTGATGTCCATGCAAGCCTACATACATATATAAGTGTGTGTGTGTGTGTGTGTGTGCACATGTTTGTGTATGTGTCTACTCAAGCATACTAAATTGGCGAGCATCTCTTACACATAAATTATGGAATGTACAGCACCGTGCTGCAGCCTGAATGGTGATAAATCTGACAGACAGACAGGTCAGACCTGCTCTGTGGACACAACTACCAAAGTGCATTTTACACTTCTCACTCACACACACACACTCATGATTACTCATACACACACACACACGCACACACTCACTCACACACGCACACACACACACACACACACACAGTGAGTTTAAAGCAGCTTTGTTACAATACAAACAGGAAGCTCATTTATTAGGCTCCATCTTTCTCATCTTTCCTCATCTCGAGATCTGTTACCTGTCTGTCTGTTTATCACTTCAAATATATACTAGGCTCTTTGCAGCGTGCACAATGTGACCCATTTCTAAAGGTAACCGCACTGCAGGCCTGCGTACGAGAGCTGCCACACACAAGTTGTAGCTCTGTTAAGCAATAAAATATCTACTTGTCAGGAGATGATTTGACATTCATGCCACATGCATTGTCTTTAAGTGTGTGTGTGTGTGTGTGTGTGTGTGTGTATGGCCGTGGTGGTTGGCGGTGCGATGCCATAAAGCCAAGCCTCCTAACAGAGAAAGGAACCTATAGACAGCCAGGCAGCGTGGCCCACAGCCTGGGTAAGGATACTGAGCTGAGTCCCTATACTGTAAATATGGCTGTTATATTATAGGCACCGAACCACTGACGTGCGCACTGATATAGTGTAGTGTAAGTGATCTGATCTGGCACGCTTCACACAACACAAGCCTCACCAAATAACCTCAAACTGGACGAAAGAGAGTAGTAATGTTCACCAAATGTAAAATTAGGATTAAAAGTACTCCGTCTGCACTTCCTCTGTGATTTAGACTCATTATTGTGAGTAGTGTGAATCAATACCAGATGCTTTTAGCTGAATTTATCTCATCACAAAGTGTCCCTTACTGATCTCTGGTGCTTTTAGTAGTTAAAGTCGTGCATGAAGGTGTGCTGCTGTCAGGACGCACCAGGCTGACGGTTCCACACACATCTGGAGCTGAAAAACTCATCTGAGGCCAGAAAAAAAATAAAAAATACTTTTCACTGCTGAGAAGTTCAGCGGCAAAACATCCAGAGTTTGCGTTAAATAAAGAGGAAGAGCGATGCGGTTCCTCCTTCAATCACAACTGTAATTTAGCTTTGAAATTAGGACTAAAAAAAAGTTTCTCTTTCTAAAATATCAAATCTATTTTCTGGCACTCTTTTCCTCTCCACCAATAAACGCCTTTAAGATGGTATTAATCCTCCACATAAATACAACTACTTGACTGTAAGGTATTTTGCCTGTAAATGCCGTCACTTATTGCACTCTGCATAAAGTGCCGTGGGGGGAAACCCTGGAATTTTTCTCTGTCAAGGCGTGCAGGGTATTAAATAATCTAAACCGAGCATTAATATTACAAAGTCTAAGCTTTGCATCCATGCAGCAGAAAAACATGATGAACGGGACTAACTAATTAAAGAGAGTATAATAGAGAGAGGCTGGCACGAGGCAGTGATGTGTCTATCAAACATTCAATAACCTGCAGAGAAAGAGAATAAACGGAGGAACTCCGTGGCTTCGATACAGAGCAAGAAAAAAGAGGAATATTCTCTTATTTTATTTCATCATTTATTTTTCCTGTGGCAGCTGGCATAATAATTCAGTTTAGTATTTGTCTGTTAAAATAAAGTATCGGCCTTTTTCTTGAAGTGGAAAATGTAAAAGAGTTTGTTAGAATTAAATACTCTAAATCATAATTGACTTGTTTTTGTGTGTTCACCTAATATGAATATAACAGAGCTGGCGTTTAATATAGTCATCGGGAAGAAACGACAACTGCTTATTAAAGTGCGTTTAAAAAGTATGAAGTGAATAAAAGTGAGGGAGGTACAATTATGGTTTTATTACCAGTTGAAAATTAAGTGTAATTTTCTTTTACTGACAGCGCTGGTTATAATTGAATTAAATCAAAAAGCGGAATAATAAAGAAGTCATGTCTCAATTAAGTAGCAGGACGGACGGATCTTGACTTGTCCGTGAGCTGCTTTCACAGGGAAAAGTCAAATACGCAGCCAAACACTTCTCCACTGTCTCTGCTGGATGTGTACATTTGCTCTAAAAATAGCAGGCTATTTATAGACACTAATAATCAGTGAAGTAAATTAGGGCCTGTATGTAATTTAGTCAGTAAACCAGGAGAAGAAATAAGTGGCCTTCAGGACGCACTTTGTCCAAACTTTCTGAAAATGCTCATTTTTACGCACCGATCATCCAGCGGGAAAAAAATCCACTCAACTTGTCAGAATGACAACGGAGAGGAGAAATGAGAAGCTAAGTTTATGTAGTGATGATGTGAATGTACTTACGTGTTATTTCTCTCTGAGACAGGTGCTGCGGGTTCCCCTGCTTGCGTCGGGACATCGCCCTGGCATTTACTCTGGCATCGCCCGGAGAGCGGCGCTGGAAGGGTCGGCTCTCCTCCTCCTGCTGCTGCTGCTGCTTCTCCTGTATACTGGCCAAAAGCTGGCCCCAAAAGCGGCCGCTCGCTGGCCACCCCAAACTGACCGCTCTGCACTGGTGGCCCCAGAGGTGGCCCTGGAACTGACCTCCAGCGAGCAGCGGCTCCTGCGCGCTGCGGTGACCGGCCGTGGCGCAGCGTCGGGCGGCCGGGCGCTCGGTCGGAGTTCAGAGCCAAAGTGGTGTCGCGCCTCCCTTCTGGTGCTGCTGGTGAGGGAGGAGAGGCGAGGAGGAGAGGAGAGGAGAGAAGAGGAGGCTAGTCCGGCTCTGCCTGCCGCCGCTTTCACACCATCTGTCAGAGGAGAGCGGAGTGGAGTGGAGTGGAGGAGAGACGCGGGAAGACGCGGGAGGTCTGCGGTCACCCCCTGATGGACAGTCACTACCTGTGTCCACTCTCCGGACACCCTGGACACCGCGCGTCCCTGTCCGGACAAAGCTGCTCAAATGACGCCAATTAAGGTGTGAAAGTGTGTCAAATAGGAATCCAATGTCCTTCTCGGTACTTCTCTGGGTGTCACCAAGTGGTGGGCACTTGTTCTGTTCTTCTGCTGCTCGGGCAGTGGCACTGCCAGCCGGGCGGGCAGGCGGGCGGGTTACTCTTGAACTCTGGAAGTCAAAGCCCAGTGCGTGTTTGAGGACAGACTGCCAGCCTCTTTTGTCTTTGTGCTCTCGCTGCAGAGTCCCGCATCCCCGGGCTGTGTGCGGCTCTGTGCGGCTCTGTGCGGCTCTCTGGCTTCTACAATGGGAGAAAACTCAAGTTCAAGTGCGGACGTGACGTTCAGTCTGCGGTGAGAAGGGAGAGTGGAGACTGAAGAGCACTGGGGGCGACTAGTGGTGGCTTTCACACACACTGACACACACACACACACACACACACCACTCTCACACCCTCGCACACACTCGGGCGCGTGGCGCGCACGGCAGCAGTGGTCAGAGTCGCTCAAGTCATCTCTGCCGGTGTCCCATCGGTATTAGAGCGGGATTTAGTTCTGTCAAACCGTGACCTGAGGGGCTTCCGTACCTCGTCCACAGGATGCTGGACACTTTGCACGAGCACTGTATTCACATTTAGAATGCACGCAGACTTATATGTGCAATTATATGCCGTTCTTTTTTTACTCTTTTCCCATTTGATGGATAGTGGGCTTAAAATGATCTGATTATGAAATATTGTTTTAGGTCAACATTTAATGAGCATTTGACCTTTTTAAACCACTTAGTTACATTTGCTGTGCAGACACCTTTACCACAAGAAAGGCCTGTCACACACTACACTCCTAAATCATTTACTCTTTAAAATGCCTGAAACATAAATAATCCTAAATTGTTTTATGATTTTTGGATTTGACCCACTGATGAAATCTACATTATTTGACAAGTGCACCATATTATATAATTCATTACATCTTGAATTCATATTGCTGGCTGTATTTTTATATGACATGTTCTCATTGATGCATTGTGGTGGCCTATATGCACACATATTTCTAGATCATATTTCACCCATATTCATTCATATTCAAATCATTTAATAATAACCCGTGTGTGTGGAGCTTGTAGTTTATGAATACACACATGGTTCTATTTGAATTGTTATATTAATTAGTAAGTGGAATGAATGTGGAGAATTAATAATCAATTTAGGTGTTCAAGGAAAGGTTGTTTGGTATTAACAGGGCAGGTTTGTGACCTTATGGTGACCTTAGGGGAAGCAGAAGATACAAATGTGAATTAACAGTGATTTCCTGTTAGAAAGACTTGACATTCTACTAATTAAAGGAGTTTCAAAATTAAAATGAAAATTAACAGAGCATAAGAGAAAAACTGTGTTACACATCACCACCATCAAATGTAGGTGATGTAGCTATAGTGTCCCAGTTGGCACAGAGTGTGTGTGTGTGTTTGTGTGTGTGTGTGTGTGCGTACGTGCGTGTGTGCGTGTGTGTGTGTGTGTGTGTGTGTATGCTTTTACAGTAAGTGTGTGTTAGTGTGTGGATGCGGGCTGATGATGGATAACTGGTTTGGTGGCAGAACGCAGCGTGTGTGCACGCCGGCTGCTGACTGCCTCCCCAGCAGCACCCACTGTTTAAAGGAGAGGCAGATACAATGATTTCATCCTCACACATCCCTTTGGAAGAGGAGGGAAAGACTCAAAAGCAAAAGTAAAAATTGGTGACTTAGGGAGTGTGTGTATGTGCATGTGCAAGCAGAAAGTGGGTGAGAGTGAATGTCTAAGTTGCAGTAGCTGAACAGCGGCATCTCTATGATGAAACCCCACCTAGCTCAGATTTAGATTAGAGGAACATCAGTGTTTTTAAAGCAGAGGTGTGAACTAGTGGCCAGTCAGCCTTGACTAGAAACTACGCCTGCCAACCCCTTCATCCCTACAGCGCCGCATCTGAGCTGGATTAGCTGCTATCACATTCCAAAAACACTCCTTATTTTTTTTTCTTTCTTCATCTGCATGTCTGCGTCTCAACTTGGTCGCTCCATCTCTATCCTCAACCCCATGACTCGCAGAAGAACAGGGGGGGGGGTACAGGCCTCAGGGTTTTTTCTTTTTATCCCTCCCTACCTCGCATCTAGACAAGCCTCTAGTTTGTTCCTGGGCCAGGTGTTGTCAGAGCGGCAGATCATCCGGCAAGAACGCCTTTCCCCATCCCTCATTCGCCCGGCTTTGTGTTTGGACTTCTCGCTACTTTTCCTGCATCGCCTCGAGTGCTGCGGCTTCTCTCCTCCGTCCTTCTTCTTTCATTCTGTCTTTCTTTCTATATATCTTCACGGGGGCTCATCTTGGCTGCTCAGCTGTCTCCCAATAAGCCAAAAGCCTCTCCTTATTTCAGCGAAATACTGTATAGGAGGACATAAATAGATTTCCCATGCTCATTTACAAGAAAAAAGGAGAGGATGGCAGGTTCGCCCAAATGTCTTTGTTGCACGCATAACAGAACACCCACTTTCATTTGGGAGGGATACATGCAGCACTTTGTCACAATAACAGCCGACAGAGAGCATTATGTTGAAATGTAAATCATTGTCATTTTTAAGGCGCGACTGAGTGCCAGTATTTTCTTTCATGAAGATATGGGATTAAAGCTGCTTTGAGCGGCTCGGTGGACGGACGGAGGGAGAGAAGAAGAAGAAGCTGTCTTCATTGTCGCTCATATTCAATTCACACACACAATCAGGGATGTCTCAAACACACATTTTCAGGTTCACACTGTTGTCGGTTTGAGCCCTGCTAATGTTACAACAAGTTGTAAATCATTTCTTATTGCAGCTTTAATGTTTTTAAGATGTACTGTTGCCTTTTTGGACCATTTTTATGTCATCGCTGGCTCCTAAATCCTCACTGTCGTGGAATCATGAGTGCATTCTGTGCCAAGTGACACTCCAGGCCAACATCACTACCCGGATGTGCTCCTTGTCCTTGCAACCTGATTGGCTCATTAGTCAGATGGGCGACAGGTGCATCATTCCCACTTTCTTATTGGACATTTTTCGAAGGCGATTTCTCACTTAAAGGCCATCAGTGTGAGTTATGGCGGATGGCTCCCGGCATCCTGCTTTTGCCCTTCCTTCATTTGCATATATATATGCGGCTGTTTGTTTTTATGTTAATGCTAAATAAGCCTTTTTTTCTCCCCCCTCCTATCGCACATCGCCTCGGCTGGGCGGGTAAGTTTTAATTAGAGGGACATGGAGGTGTCCTTTAGAGTTTTAAGATCACTTTCCCAACAACTGTTCACCACTAAACTGCTAATATTGATGTTTATGTGTTCAGATGCATGCTGGGAGATAAAGCAGGATGTGGGGAGAAACAAATCTGCACAATGACTTCGCACACTACTTTAAAGAGAGGCTATGATGGGAATGCTAAATTTAGTCTATTTCTAAGCATATTGACATTTGTTAGACCACAGCGTGGTCGTCAGCCAATAAGAAACGAGATTTCTGGGGAAAGATGATTGTGATAAATACACTTTTAATCAAGATGCTTTTATTTGCAAGTTTTAGCAAATCCCATACGCTGATGAAGATCGGGAAATGCAGCTGAAATCTCATGAAAGTGGAACTTTTTTTTTCTGTCAAATCAGGCAGAATATTATCTGAGGTTAAAAAGTTCATCGTTGACCTTCGGAACAGGACCACAAGGTCAATTTAGTAGCTGTTCTAGGTCTTACAATCATATCACATGATCTTCATCAGCAGGTGGAGTTCTTTTTCTGAGCACTTCAAGGACTTTTCTACTCAAAGTTTATTCTTGACCTTGAAAACAACATTTAATAGCTAATAAAGATCATATGATAACGTCAAAAGCTCCAGAATAGCTATAAAATGGATCTTGTGGGTTTCTCAAAATGAAGAAAATTCGTTTTTGCCCAAAGTCAGAGTATATTTAAAACAGAATTACATGCAAAATGTATTAAAACTAGAACATTGTATTTGAAACACTGCAATATTTAGTTGTTTTAAGATGGATCAAAGTTGGAAAAAAAAATCTAGTCATTATACGAAGCGTTACCGGCTCCCTTACATTTAAAACACTCCTGTTTATCAATGAGCAGCTGACAAGTCCTCTTTAACAGCAACCATAAAGTCTTAATGTCAGCATCATCCATTAAAGGGGTGATTTCTTTTTTTATCCAGTCATCAGTAATGAAAACCAGATTAGAAAGGCAGGTGTTGATGTGATGAGCTCTGCGCTCGCTCCCAGCTCAAAATGATGACCCTCTGTACTCAGACCCGCAATGCAACACCACCCTCTATTGGTTAGCCACTGCCACATGCAAATAACAAGCCCCTTACTGTCACTAGGAGTGTGTTCCAGTGTGTGTGTGTGTGTACACCTCTTTGCATTATTCTATGTGTATGTGTATGTGTATGGAGAGAAGGGGATTAGCAGACTTTTCTATTCTTGGTGTCCGAGCCTGTTTGAAAGTGTGTGTTCCAGATGATTGATCACTCCCAGCGTCTGCTCTGCTGTGTGTTCTGTCTGCACACACTGTTGCATACTGTAGCCTACAGGCTGATTTCAACACTTTGCATACCTGGAATACGCTTCTCTTTGGGGGTTGTAATGGTTTATTAAAAATAGTATTCAGCGAGGCTCATTATTACAGGTTCTGAATGAAGTGTTAAGTGAATAAAACGCTGCCGTGATAAGTCTCTGCATGGGTTGAAGAGCGAGCGTTTGAGGGCTAGCGGAGAAGCGCAGAAGCCCTTAAGCACAATTACGGATATCAAAGTTGAAATTATTCCTTTTAAAGGGGAAAATGCTAATCATAGATTTATTTAGAGCAAGTTAGCAGCAGCACTGAGCTCTCATTACCAGCACACACAGTCTCACACACAAACACGTGTGCACTCTCACTTCAAGACCTTTTACTCTCACACTATTTTTTTTCCCTTCCTCCTCTCTTTTCAAAGAGATTTATTTTCAGAATAATTAATTCCACCACAATTATAGCAGTGGTTAATGTATATGTTGGTCATTATTCAGAGTCTCATATAATGAGGCAGAGGGTGGAAACAAGAAAAAAGGATGTGTTCTCAAGTCAAAGCGTCCTAATTAGCTTTGCCTTCAATTAGCAGCTATAGATGAGCAGACCAGCCCTGCGATACCTTCATGTTAGTTTTCATATACTGAGTGAAACCTGGAGCCACACTTACATAATGGTATTAGTCTACCATAAAAAGTGTTAAATTGTGGGGGAAAAAAAGGCAACTGAAATAGTTCATGAGTTCGTTCTTAAGACATTAAGTCTGAATACATTTGTAAAAGTAAAGTAAGCAAACTTGAATTTTGAATCTTTTCCTATCTTTGTTAGTCAAGCCAGTGTGTCTTGTTGTAATATCTTTGCAACATGATCTCACAGAAATACTTGAAATGACCACAACCTCTTAACAGTACATTACGTGGTCGTGGTGGCACGTAATGTACTGTTCTCTCAGCGCAGAGACAATTTAGGATTAGGCAACAAAACTACTTGGGTAGGTTTAGGACAGAAAAGATCATGGTTTGGGTTTAAATAACTTTTGTATGTAATTTCAAATAAGTCAACGTTGACTTTCCCGCAGGACATGAACACCAGTCTCTTGGGTTTGACCCACCCATCCACCCTGACGTCTTCCCTGAGCAGACTTTGATTAAAACGTATTTCCGCTGAACCTGGGAATGTGTGTGTCCACCATGACAAAGGATTGTAATTGTCTTTCCATTGGCATTGTTTTCATGGTGCCACCACCACATAATGCGCTGTTAAGAAGTTGTGGTCATTTCACGTAATTGCTTTTAGATCAGGCTCTATCTTTGCAGAGAAAAGGTGAACCATGAAATATACAGTAACTACACCTATTATTATTGTTACACTAAGTTTGGGAAGATAAAAAAGAGTAAAGACAAAAAAATATTATATTATTACACATAGATCCAGTATAAAAGAGGGTAACCTACACAGAATATCCTGAAGTCATACATCATTGTAAAGCTTAGACTATACTCTATCGACCAGTCACATTTTCATGACACTAGGGCCAAGAGAATTTGTCCTTTGGCCTCTAAAGCTACATTAGGGCACATTCTGAATGCCTCTGCCTCCCCATTATAACTAACTTCATATTGATCTCATATGTCCATGGAGAAATCCACCATAAAGAGCAAAAACAAGCTTTAAAATTATATATTACATGAATAATAACAATAATAAAATGACTTATCAGTATAAACTTAATTTTGTGCAGTTTGTTTCTGATAGAATGTTCAGAACTTTGCATTCTGTTATTGGGGCAGCGGTAAATAACTTTCTAAACAGCAGAAACACAAAATATTTTTAACATTTTTAAATATTTTCCTTCTCTTACCCCATTGTCAATATAAACATGTTACAACTGATGAGGCCCCTACTGAGTAGTTATAGTCCAGGTGATGTGTGGAAATGAGCGCTTCACAAATCTCCTCTACATTCGCACCTGCAGCCAACTCAACATTGATCATGCTTGTCTTGAGTTGTTGACAAAGATAGGAAGAGGAATGGAGCAAATCCCCCCCTCCTTACAGCTCAACCAGCGAGGGAGAGAGAGAGCAGCGATGGTTGAGCAAGTTATAGAATGAATGAAGAGAGGGAGCGGCGTCAGTGAAAACAAAGCAGTGAATCAGAAAAATAAAATGTTGCTGAAGCCCAGCAATGTCCCAAACACAGCAACCTTTAAGTTGTGGCTGCAAGAAAGGCTGCCAGGGCATTGCAAACGCAAAAAAAAACCTCCCGGAGCTGTGTTTTTGCTTGCCGTATTGTCCCCGTCACTAGGGTGCACAAAAAGGATCACGTATTGTGTGTAAAGCGTGAAGGCTACGCAATATTTCTCAGCGTTTGGTCGCACCTCTGAATTTAGGAACTAGGCACCTGCAGCACACGTGGCTTTTCAGACATGACTGCCACAATAAAATTAAAGCAAATAACTTAAATTAAGAACTAAAATAATGAATTAGAATGAGGCCAATTCATTTTTAAATGATTTGGAAACAGGAGATCTCTATTCTTCCAGCCGAATGAAATTGTTTACAGGATATTCAACTTTTCAACCTTCGTTTCATTGTAATACATATGATACTTGACTCCTTTCTTTACATGGATTTTATAAAGGCGATAAAGTACGTCCATGAATATGAGATATGAGTTTACAATTAATTACAATTCCTCCACAGCATTGATGAGTTTGGTTTATGGCATTTTGACCGTCACTTCTTGCTTCTTCACAGAATATTTTGTTTGCACGCCCCCTGGTGTTTCGGAGAATCCTGCAACAAACAACGCGTTGAGCATAAACGCCTTTGTGCGTGCTCGTAGCTCGCACGCCGCGCTATGGATAAGCAGAGCTTTAAAGTAAACAGCTCTGTGTCAGTGTGAAGGAGACAGTGAAGAATATAGGTTCAACAATGACGACAGTCAAACAAACGTGTTTCTGAAAGACATTTTTGGAAGTACATATTTGTGCAAACACAAATATGTACTTCCAAAAATAATAAACACATTATAATATTATAAAATAAACATATTCTGAGAAAGTTTGAGACCCGGCAGCCATGTTGAGATCAGCTGAGGAAATACCAAGCACCGCCCACCAGCCGGAGCACAACTTCTCATTTTACAGCTAAACGGTACACTACAAGATGATTCTGAAAACATCTGAGGAGAGAAATAGGCATTATAGTATCAGAATATTGATTCATATTTGATCAGCGCTGCCGAGTTTGACTGTTTGATCAGAGTTTGCGAGTGATTGACAGCTGCCTCTGTTGAATGAGCAGCCAATAGGAACGCTCTCTCTCTGAAATGACCTGTGATTGGTCAAGTCTCCCGTCACGGGCTAGATGTTCTAAAGCCTGAAAACAGAGCCATGAGGAGGAGCAGAAGTCTAGTTTTCTCTCAGAACACTTGAATTACAATATGCTGAAAGGTTATCATGGAACCTTTGCCCAATAATGCCAAAAATAAACTGCCTTCTAGAGAAAGGTAAGTTATTAAGCTCAAATTGGATATTGTTCTACTCTTTACACTCATTGTCAGGGTTAATGAACAAAATGATTAAGCTTTTAAAACTCATAAATGCAACAGACATGATATTATAAAGTCTAGTCTTGGTTCTCACAACATCACTGAATTCACCATTAACTATTCACTTCAACAGTTTATGATAGTGTATATATGGTATCATTGTAATTACTGACCATCAAATCATAGTGGCAGACATCACCTTTTCTGTGTTATCATGTTTGGTTCAGGAGATATGATGCTAAATACATAATTTGGTTAAGGTGGAAAGTAAAATTTCCACCACGAGGAGTGTCATGCTTTTGTGAAAAAGTGAACACCATTTTCACACATCAGCTGGACAACCCCTTGCTGCTGAGTAGGGGCCTCATCAGTTGTAACATGTTTATATTGGCAATGGGGTAAGAGTAGGAAAATATATAATAATGGATAAAACTGGTAGAGAATTCATTTCTTAGGAATGTGTTTGTATTACTTTGTGTTTCTGCTGTTTATTTACAGCTGCCCCAATAACAGAATCCGATGCAAAGTTCTGAACATTCTCTCAGAAACAAACTGCACAAAGTTACCTTTATTCTGCTGGGAAGTGTTATTATTGTTGTTATTCATGTAATATATAATTTCAAAGTTTATTTTGTGTTCTTTATGGTGAAACTATCCATGTGCAGATCAGATCAAGTGAGTTATAATGGCATTTGCAGAGGCATTCAGAATTTGCCCTATTGCAGGTTTAAAGGTCAATGGTCAAATTCTGTTGTCCTCAGTATCAGACCAAGTTTAACACATTCTATATGCTAATACAGCGATTCAAAACTTCAGAGGGTACAAACATACCGTATGAGTATATTCTTGACATTGAGGGCAGAATGTAGCTTCTGAATTGGAAGCTACATCAGACACATTGAAGTCCACCACTTCCAAACACACACAAACAGCTAAAGCACTGAGGAGCCCAGCGACGGGCAGCGGTGTGTCGCCTGCAGGCTAAATGAGATCTAAAACAGGTTGTTCACCCGGACCGGTTTATGAGCCCGGAGACGACCAGCCACCAGCCACGAGCCACTGGCCACCGGACCAAACACAATTGTTGTGTCAAAGAAAAATGGCAGCTGAGTATGACTAAATCAGGTTAGTTTGGCAGCCGGACGGCAGGCCTACTTCCATCAGAGTCCCAGGAGGAATGGGGAGAGTGAGCAAACAAACGAGTGAGGGAATGCATGGCCCAGAACACACACACAAACACACATGGAAACGCTGGCATCTGAAAGAGGAACCCAGCGCTGCCAAAGCTCTGTTCACCGCAATTAGCTCCGTCCTCAGACGCTCATCCTAAACCCAGAGGTGGTGAGCCAAGTCCACGTTTTTGTTTTAAAAAAGCTCTCATGTCCTTTTTTTTTCCAGTGCTGACATGACTTTTGGCCGTCTCACCCCACACTCTCTGCTTTTGTGGACAAAAAACAGCATTGCACTGAATATTCAGGGCCAAATCACACAAACAAGTCAACTCCCATTTTCTGAGGAAGAGGCTTAATGAGGTTGATTGATGAAAGATGATAGCAGGATATGATTTGGCTGTCAAAGTGTCCAGGCTATGAGCAGGCCCAAACTCAATATGTAAACTCATACGAGCTTGTTCTTTTGAGTCCGTAGATCATGGTGGAACAACAAAGATGCACAATCTCACAAAGATGACAGATTTTCAGGAGATAACTGAAATACAGATTCCATTTCGGCGAGGAAAGCAGCACAGCTTAAACCTAAGAGTCTCTGAAATACCTTTCATTTTTTTCCAGATTCCCTGTTTTCCGTTTTATTTTTTCTGAATTCTGTGTTTTATGATTGAAGCACATTTCGTCATCAGAAAAACTGTCTAATCGCGAATTAATAAAATGTCAACAATTCATAAGAAAATATTCAAAATTAAATGAATATCAATGAATTTGATGTAATACAACGTTGCACTATTTTTTTTATCAATGAAAGTGCAGGCTCCCCCAGGTCTCCCCTCAACCCGTGTCTTGTACTTTCATTGGCTGAGGCTCCTGGACAGGTCACACATTAAGCCTGCTAGGTGATGCATTGTCAAGCCTCTCGGCTCACGTTTTTGAACAGCGAGCTCCGAACCAACGCCAATTTGCTTATGATCTGGGGCTTTTGTCGGGAAGCTCCAAAAATGTGTGAACTCATGGATGTATAAAGAAAACTGGATACAGCATTGGAGGCGGGTTCCCGTTCATTTCTATGAGAGTTGCTCAGTGGTGCACGAAGACAAAATGGCTCGACTGCCGAGT
The DNA here is from genome assembly GCA_916701665.1 of Sebastiscus tertius. Classification (NCBI taxonomy): domain Eukaryota; kingdom Metazoa; phylum Chordata; class Actinopteri; order Perciformes; family Sebastidae; genus Sebastiscus; species Sebastiscus tertius. The sequence goes on along the minus strand of CAKAOH010037775.1, from coordinate 1,716 downwards.
GATAAAGTACCCGGATCATCCAGCGATCTCCCTCATCCATTGGGTCCATAGAGCAGGAGGTAGCGTTTCCATTAACCCCGCCTCCCAGCCCTCGCTCCAGCCTCGTTCTGGGTCTCATTCACATGAACGGAGGAAGGGAAATAACTCTGGATTCAGCTATTAGTGCATTTTACAACTTTTAGGACCTTATGATTTAAATAAGGACTATTAGAGTGTGTTTACCTAAAAAAAAAAAAAAAATTCGCTGATCTACAGATGTCTCTACCAATGTATGGGAAAAAGTCTTTGGGCCCAATAGCATTGTGTGACGGACACAGAAATTGTAGTACCACCATTTGGCCACTACGAAAAATATGTTTCAAAGCCCGGCGCTGTTCCTGGGGACTGGTGTGAACTACGCTAGTCGTCTGAGAGGGCCTCTTTGACATGAATGTGTGTGAGCAGCAGCTGAGCTGGCTCTCAGTGAAACACAGACACAGAGCAGGGAAGAGAGGCAGCGTGCCCGTAAATGAAACCAAAACAGCAGCATAGTCTTTTCTGTTACTTGGCTTAGGTGCTGTCAAAAAACACTTATAATGGCAGGAAAAACACAGATTTTCATAAATTGCATCAACATTTTGGCATATCCTACACTATTCCACGTTTTACAGCAGATTCCATTTTTATGAGGTCAGCAGCACACGTGGCTTTTCAGACATGACTGCCACAATAAAATTAAAGCAAATAACTTAAATTAAGAACTAAAATAATGAATTAGAATGAGGCCAATTCATTTTTAAATGATTTGGAAACAGGAGATCTCTATTCTTCCAGCCGAATGAAATTGTTTACAGGATATTCAACTTTTCAACCTTCGTTTCATTGTAATACATATGATACTTGACTCCTTTCTTTACATGGATTTTATAAAGGCGATAAAGTACGTCCATGAATATGAGATATGAGTTTACAATTAATTACAATTCCTCCACAGCATTGATGAGTTTGGTTTATGGCATTTTGACCGTCACTTCTTGCTTCTTCACAGAATATTTTGTTTGCACGCCCCCTGGTGTTTCGGAGAATCCTGCAACAAACAACGCGTTGAGCATAAACGCCTTTGTGCGTGCTCGTAGCTCGCACGCCGCGCTATGGATAAGCAGAGCTTTAAAGTAAACAGCTCTGTGTCAGTGTGAAGGAGACAGTGAAGAATATAGGTTCAACAATGACGACAGTCAAACAAACGTGTTTCTGAAAGACATTTTTGGAAGTACATATTTGTGCAAACACAAATATGTACTTCCAAAAATAATAAACACATTATAATATTATAAAATAAACATATTCTGAGAAAGTTTGAGACCCGGCAGCCATGTTGAGATCAGCTGAGGAAATACCAAGCACCGCCCACCAGCCGGAGCACAACTTCTCATTTTACAGCTAAACGGTACACTACAAGATGATTCTGAAAACATCTGAGGAGAGAAATAGGCATTATAGTATCAGAATATTGATTCATATTTGATCAGCGCTGCCGAGTTTGACTGTTTGATCAGAGTTTGCGAGTGATTGACAGCTGCCTCTGTTGAATGAGCAGCCAATAGGAACGCTCTCTCTCTGAAATGACCTGTGATTGGTCAAGTCTCCCGTCACGGGCTAGATGTTCTAAAGCCTGAAAACAGAGCCATGAGGAGGAGCAGAAGTCTAGTTTTCTCTCAGAACACTTGAATTACAATA
>CAKAOH010037774.1:66581-128158 GCA_916701665.1 Sebastiscus tertius | reverse complement strand
TATCTATCTATCTATCTATCTATCTATCTATCTATCTATCTATCTATCTATCTATCTATCTATCTATCTATCTATCTATCTATCTATCTATCTATCTATCTATCTATCTATCTATCTATCTATCTATCTATCTATCTATCTATCTATCTATCTCAGCATCAATTCAGAAAGTGTGCTTGTTTCAAGATGTAGACTAGTGATTGGCTGTGTAGCACACACATATTAGTCAGGCTGGTAAAACAGTATTTCCCCCTCGTCATAGAGACTAGTGGGTGGTGCCCATCGGCCAACCACTGTGGTGTGTCAGGAGGTGTCAGGAGGGCAGAGCCTCAATAGGACTAGACAAAAGTTGATAGAGATGGGTGTAATTGTTTGAAGATGTATTTCAAAAAGGAGCCGGGTTATATCCTCAGTCCTTCCTGCGAGGGGGTTTTGTTCCCCCTGATTCATTTATGTGTGGGGCTGTCTATCTGAATTGCCTCAAAATGTTGCCCCAACCTGTATCTGTCTGTCTGCATCAGGCGATTGTTTTCTGGTGTCCTGTCTGTTGTTCTCGGCTGCCCATCACTCTGTTAACTCTCTCTCTCTCTCTCTCTCTCTCTCCCTCTCTCTGATTTGTCCATCTGTACTTTCATCGTGCCAGTCCTTCTAACTGTCTCTGAGTCTGTCTGTCGGTGTGCCCTTGTGTTAGCTGCAGTGAAAGACAGCATGACATTTAAAACAGCAGGATGGGCTGCTGCTAGCGCTGTGTGCCTAAATGTCAGCTTAGCCTACTGGTTATGGACCCTACCCTCCCTCCCCTTGTCCTGCTCTCTCTTTCGTTTGTGTTTTTGTTGTAACCTTCCTTCAGCCAGCTGTGTTTCTCTCGAGCCCCTCAGCCTTCTCCCTCCTTTATTTACCTAACCATTCTAATATATCCCAGGCCTCTGATGTCCACATGATCTATTTTGAATACACTTTAATTTATTTTTTTGTGGTGTGTCTGTATATCTATAATAGGGCTGTAATGGTTATTGTCGGGATGCTCATTTTGAAACATTATTTTAACCGATAACTGACCCCTGTTAACCGATTATTAACCGTTAACTGGCAAGATTTGTGCCTCGCGCCAGCAGTCCGGGAGCGTTAACTTAGCAGCCACGCAGCTGAATGTAGTGTCGTGGACATGAAGCCACGTTCCCAGTAAAAGTCTTCTAGTTTTCTATTTTCTATTGGTGTGAAAACATCTCCTTCAAACAACTGTACTATTCAAGTTTCTCACCAAAAACTACATTTTACAAGATTACATTTGAACACATCATGATAATGTTTGAATTTACCTTTGCCCAATAAAATACATTGTCCCCGGGACGACGGGACACCGTTATGTCTCGAGCCCTGACTGTACCTGCAGTACTGTAGAAAAACGAGTGTCACGTTTTCAGAATTTTGGCTTCGACTTAGTACCAAATTATCGGTTCGCATGACATCCATACTACTGTCTGTTCAAAACAAATGAAAAGAAATGTATCCTTATGCATTTGTTTTATTTTCGCTGCATCGAATCATAAATCATAAACCGGGGTATGAACCGAACCGTGACCTCTGTTTACCGTTACACCTCTAATATATAAATCGGTCTCTGTCTATGTAACTATCGATTACAGAAAGGAAAGAAATTATCAGCACACAAGTACACTTAACTATACGCACACAGACACTCTTATTATTTCTGACACTATGCCTTGTTTTCTTGTTTCCTGTGTATGTCTGTATAAGGAGTATGAAAGGGGCTTTTGTTCCTATGTCTGAGCACAAAAGCAATGCCAAACCTAATTGACCAATTGACTAATGCATATGTGTTTGTGTGCGTTTAGGATCATCCATGAGGACGGTTTCTCTGGCGACGACGTAAAGCAGTACAAGCCTGTCGTTTACAGCAACACCATCCAATCTCTGGCTGCCATCGTCCGTGCCATGGATACGCTGGGCCTGGAGTACGGAGACAAAGAACGGAAGGTCAGCACTCGTCCCCCATGCTCTCACACACTTCTCTCCAAACACGTCCATTATGGAATCGCATCCACAGCGACATTTACATGTCATTTTTTGAATACTATCAACAAATGTGTGTAGTGTATGATGACGTACAGTCACACTGAAATGTAGCACAGAAACAAGACCATCACAGATGGAGATGTCTCACGATTGTTCATATTCTCAAGTCCAAAACTGTGAACTCAACAAGGCTGAATGAAAATAGAGATCAACATGAACCACTGAGCAAATTCTCCAAATGCAGCAAGTAGCCACTGGAAGAATGCCATAAGAACTGATGCAGTTCAGGGAGAGGGCACCGTGTGCTTTACACAGAGTTACTGTCTTTCAACCAAAGCACCAGGAGTCCGGCTCTTGTATCGGACCTGATAAAGTACCTCTGAGCAAGACACCGATCTCTACCAGCTTCAGGTCCTTGCTCTGACCTCTGTATGGGGATTGACTGAATATCACGTTATTTAGAGTGGCTCACTGTAATTGTAGTGAATCTGTCAGAGACAATACTGTGCACATTTACCATGCAATGCACTGTGGGTATAATGTGTTGTTAATGCCACAGCTTCATAAAGCTGGTGTTACAGCACTGAAGAATGTTGAGAAATCCTCACAACATTAGCATTTTCTACCCACACGGATAAAGAAATCTACAGACTGTTGTTTATGCATCATAAGTTACAGGGACACAAGTAGGACTCAGGTTGTTTCAGTAACTTGTTATTGGATTTGGTTTGATTAGCTATCAAAAGACCTTCCGGAGCTGCAGTACAGCAATGTGGATGACACCCACTTGCAGTCACCTTGCCAAAGGCTGACAGGCAGCACATGATCCAAGGACTATGACAGATTTATGTTAATGGTTAATGCGCACCGTCCCCATGCTGTTGCAATGTATACAGTTTGGACTGGTTAAACATGTCTATTCAGCGGTGTACAGCTTTGTCTGTTTCAGCAGCATAAAAGCACATTATGCTCTCAGCTGGAGATCGATGAGCAGAGGTGAAACCTCAGCTCACCTGTGTTTCTTTGTTTGGATATCATCCTTAAAGGTGCAGTGTGTAGGATTTGGTGGCATCGAGTGGTGAAGTTGAAGATTGTAACCAACTGAAACTTCTCCCACGTGCCAAGCGTGTAGGAGAACTACGTAGCGCGATGCATAAAACGTCTAGAGCCGGTGTTTGTTTTGTCTGTTTTGGGCTACTATAGAAACATGGCGGCCGGCTTGGTGAAGAGGACCCATGTATGCAGATATAAACGTCTCATTATAAGATAATGAAAACACAACGATTCATATTTTTAGGTGATTATACACTAAAGAAAACATACTTAATGTTATATTCCATTTCTGCCAATAGATCCCCCTAAATGCTACACACAGTTCCTTTAACAAGTGATTACCATCATTTCCCAGGCAGATACCATCCACAGCAGCAACAGCAGCATATTGATCATTTGCAGATGCTTTGTGGAGCATTTTGTGAGAATCTAAAGTGAGTTTCTGAATTTCTTTTTAGTTTGTTTTTGTTTTTTAGTTTGAAAGTGAAACAGAATCAGAAAACAAACAAACAATTAAAGTCATATATTTATGATGTTAAAAATCTTTTCTTTCTCCCTCGGTTTGAGGGACCAACTTTGACTTTGTGTCAGAGTGTCAGCTTGTCATCACCCTGGTTTTTTTAATTCATTAAGCTGTCTACACCAGCACTGATTCGGAGCCTAATGGGAAAGGCTGCTATCTAACCCTGTCATGCTCATGCCATGAGGGATCATGCCAATCTAAGTTAGTCCTGCTGCTAAGTCCTCTAAATCCTAAAGTACACAAGTGCAATATATGATACGCTAATTATGAGCATTATGAGTCTAATCCACAGAACAGCATCAGCTCTCTCAATACAGTGCAACGGGATGAGGTTAATTAGAGATATAAGGATGATGAGGACGCAGTATTGCATTATACCAACCTCTTCTGGCTCGTGCCTCGGTATTAAATTCTCATGGTTCCAAGCCATTAGAGTCGTCAAGATTTGAATTAGCTGCACCGTTTGTACTCTGTTTTCAATGTGGAGTACGGAGGGAGCTCCAAATAGATTACAGTGCAAATAGACTTGGCCAAAACATGCAGATTGACTGAGAAGTCTGGAACGGTGCATTCAAATACTTGACCTCTCTAATTAAATGCAGAACACCAGATACAAACCCATATGTTGGCAATGCTGTAGGGATAAGTGTTGTTGGATGCCAGAGCTTTCCACCACCACATGACAACCCCTCCCTCCCCCTAGTTATATGCAACAGATGCTTTTTTTTAACACCTATTTATTTCATTTATACCAATATTCTGTGTTAGTCTGAGAAATCATCTGTGACTCCGTCTACACATCAAGCACCCTCACGTGGGTTTATTGACAGCAACAACTTTAATTCTGTTGCTCTTGATGGTGTATACAAGGAAACGGTACCGTTAAAGCTCCCTAATCTAAATGCATAGAATTCTACTGTATACTGTACAGTGTTAGTTAGTAGTTGTTGACAGTGATATGTTGTTGTTGATGAAGATGAGGAGGATTAATGGCGTAATAATGGTGATAATAATAATGGCTAATAATGAATGCAGTGTTGACTCTGTTTGGTCCAAACTGGCCTGTATACTTGCCCTGTTTGTCTTTGGTAACAAGTTTTCTTGAATATTCTTCTTGAGATAAGATGCTTCAGATATATCTTTTTCTGTCTTTCCTCTCTCTCTCTCTCATGCACACCCACAACAGACCCGTGCCATTGGCCTTAACCTTATCCAAAGGCACAGTATATTTTTAATCACAAGGAAGCTATTGATATACTCCGAGTAGAGGGCTGAAATAACAATACACCTATTGATTAGGATATGATATCCGTATGTGTGTGCGTGTGTTTGTGTGTGCTTGCTTTGTGTGTGTGTGTGTGTTTGATATATCGTGGTATTGCATTTCTGATCAGAGGTGAAGGGAAGGGCCTGTGGAATGATAGATTATTATTGCCAAAGAATCATTTAGGGGAAAAAAGGCTGAGTGTGTGTGTGTTGTTGAGGTGGTCAGCTACTCATCTTGGTCATCAGTGGTGTGTCAGAGATTATGTGCCTTCCTCTTCATCCCTTCCCTCCCCCATTCTCCTCCTCCTCCTCCTCCATGCAAGTATGCCTCTGTTCTGACGGAGAGAATGAGCTGATGGGAGTGGCCCAAACTGAGATGCAGCAGTAGATCTTACTGTATAAAGGACATAGGATTGAATTACTGAGAATGGACATAATGAGAATGGGATGGAAGTAATTAAGAAAACAATAATTTGCCTGTTTCACACTTTTGGGCTACACAAGGTTATTTTGTTGGCTTCCTTATTGCTACACCAGAATGGATGGATGGATGGATGAATGGAGGGTATCTGTCAATAGTACACCTGTTCTCACTATTTAAGTGTTTTACATTAAAAACACATTGTAGATAATAACTCGTTCAAACTCGTAGTACATCCTGTTCTGTAATGAACATTCTGAATTTGTCAAAAATGTAACGGAGTCTAGACTTCACCTTGTTAGATTAGAGAAACCATGTTAGAGTCAGTTAATATTTAGTGTATACCACATTTTATTTAGACTCACAAATCAGTCTTTAAATGCTTTGCTCAAGTACAGACCGAAGACAATCTCTCTGGTTTTATTGCTAAAACTGGGTGGGAACAATTATAGAGTTAAAAAAAACCCTGCATAGCAGATCCAATCCAAAGTCTTCAAAGTTTAAAAAATAAAAATAGATTATTAAACAGATTTTATTGCTCCACAATCTCTGGAGCTCCCTACCGGCTCTATCCCTCGGAGCCGTGTCACCGGCTGCTGAGTTGATCAATAACACTGATTTGCTGTTCACAATGTAGCATTATCAGGGAGAGAATAGGTTGCATCCCCTGGGCGTGTCGACAGTGAACACATTTTGGGAAGCCGTTAGTCTTGAGCTCTGACGGTACCTATACGGCACTATAGAAAAACGAGTATCATCACGTTTTCTGAATTTTGGCGTTGACTTGGTACCGAAAGTATTGCTTCTCATGACATCCTTAAAATTAAGTGTTATGAATAGTTACTATTTACAGCAGGTAATGAATCAAACTATGTTTCAAGACCAAGTATAAAGGTGAAGGATGACAGAAGGGTATTAGAGGAAAATAAAAAAAAGTGTTAAAGAAGAGAGACATATTGTAGTTTATATGAAAGCTAAAAAGCACGAGAGGGAAAGAGGAAGGAAAGGAGATTATTTAAGAGAGAATGGAGAGAATGTGACAGTAGACAAGAAGCAGATAGGGAGACCAGACTACACTGTGTTTAAACTACACTCTACATCTGACTTCCTCTCCAAGTCACCAGAGGATTTTGAGATGTTTTACTCTCATGTATAAAAGATGAGGTGCATAGCTCCAAAATGGGACACCTATTCATACATTTAAAACACTAATCATAGATCTTTTTGCAATCAGATCTGGATGACGCTGATATTAAATGTAAAATGTGTTTACATTTTTCAACCCATTCTTAAAGTCAACCCCCACTCTTTTTACACCTTCCTGCCATTTTGACTTGCCTTCTCTCTTTATGTCTCTCCCTCACCCTTTCTTTCTCTCTTACAGTACAGTATATTAGTCACAAATATTCAACTCCACCTGTCCGACCATTTTTTTATACCCTCCGCATGCTCTCACCTCGTCCTCTGATAACACCCCCCACATCTGTTTCCCCAGCCTTGGCTACTAGTTGCTGTGGCAACCCAGTGTTTTGCCTTGCTCTCAACACATTCCACAAGCGCATGTCCAAGGGCGATGTGACACACGCACTCACACAATGATAGTGGGCTTGAAATAGACTGCGTGTTGTCACTGCTGTATGAATCTTCAAGCAGTTTTCACTCAGGTTTCAAAGAAGAAGCTTCTGCCACGAAACTGTTGAATAACTGTCAAACCCCCACGGGCCTAATAAAAACTAAATTCAGTATTTGAATTTGCTTTTTTTCATTTGAGTGGCATTCATTCATTACTAATTGACCATTTGCTTAACCCCACCCCTGAGCAGGGATTTTAACTAGGTACAGCAGACCTGTCAAGTTTTGGATGTCTCTGCATGGTTAAATGGTGTACATGAGGCTGTAATAAGAGTGATACTTTGCATATAAAGAGTTTGGATGGTAGTTTATTTTTTTAGCCTCTCCAAAACCAAAAATACACTAGAGACCATCTTGGGGTCATATTAGCTGCGAAGGCAAATTCCCCACATCCTACCCCCTACTTCCGGTGCCCTTGCTCGGACCACACCCATCTTCAAACTCGGCCTTCATTTTAATCTCAACTACGCACCTGTAAAGTTTTGGGACTGAATCTTGCACAGTTGCGACCCTATCGCCTTGACAAAATCTTCCCACATACAGTCAGACAGAAATATAAACACCTGGCACCGCCTCTGTGGTAGTTCCCGCTACAGTTGGTGTCTCCAGGACCACATTTCCCCACAATGACACACACGAACTCACAAGGTGAAAACAATACCAGCGTCTGTGTTGTGGCTGGTAATGAGCAAACATGTACGGACTGGATTCAAAAGTGTACCACTGCAAATGTTAGTGGGTGCCGCTCTTGGATGACGGAGACGGCGTTTTGTCAACCAGCTAATGAAGCTAATGCTACCTTAATTAGCTAGCTAACTACAACTGATTAAGTCTGCCAGAGACAGCCGCGCAAAGCCGGCTAGTAATGAGATGCTACTTTTGTCTGAAATCAAGGACGGAAAGAATTTCGAGTGTAAAATCTGCCAGTGTTATCATTGTAAAGTGCATGTGTACTGTGTAAAGGCATAGCAATAGGGTAGTATTGGTAGCTAAGGTGGGCAGGGCATAGCACCCACCCCCCAACCACTTATGTGTTGTATATTGTTTTTTCTCTGTGTTTAAAATGCAGAAAAAAGAAACAGTTCTAAATCAAAAATCAAAACGCAAAAGACAAGCAAATACTGGCAAATATATCAGCCTGCTGATGTAGCTCTCCGACAGCAAATTGTCGAAGGCCCAGCTGGACTTTCTTTCACTTTGACTGTACTGGTTTCACAGAACTGCAATGTAATCTTTAGTCCTGACTCTGAATAGCTTCAGTGGATCTTAAAAGCGAGCCTAGAGCTATGGCATTTTAATTTATTTTTCCTTTTGAGTGTGTACGTTTCTGATGCATTGGCCTTAGGCTCCATTTTCTATACACTAATTGCTTCAATGCATCTGCACAATTCTTTGGGTGAAAATTCACCAGCCTTACATTATGTGTGTGCATGCAAGCTCAACGTTATTTGTTCAATGTCGCTAGACCTGCTTGTAGAAATAAATGAAGTCGGAGGCCGAATGATGCCAGTGGTAGGCAAACCAACCAACAAAGCCAATGAGTACTAGCCAATCAGAGGCAGAGTAGGGCGGGTCATGACTTCACCATCCGAGGAAAAAACATGGTGTACTTTACAGCAGTAGCAAAAGCTGTAGATTGCAATCAGCTCCAGTTCAAGAGATTGATTTACATTTTGTTGAATCTTTGTTAGAAAATACATTTCCTCTACTGAAGCAAGTCCTATTCTTTTGTCATATCACATTTTTCATTGCCGACAAAAAGGATGGGAGACCAGCGTTTTCAGCATAACTTTCAACAATACTGTAGTTGGTCTGATCCATACACCTCATCTCTCTCTCCTCTCATCATTACAATCATTATTGTGGCCTCTAATACACACTTTTAAGATAGAAGCACTGATGAAGAGAAGGAAATTAAGGACGCAGCTGCTATTCGACTGCAGCACGTACATGCACGCACACACACAACAACTGACATCAGAAAAACACTTTGTGTCTCAATGGACTCTTGAAGCGAGGGAGGGGGGAAGACGAGAGGGAGATGGAATGAACAGAGGGATGAGATGAAGAGAGAGGAAGAGAGTGGGAGCTGGCAGACAGGTTGCTGCCTGTTGTTGTGGAAACCAGCTAGTTATCCTCATGGGTTAGTCTGTGATTGTGTGTTAGTTTAAGATGTGGGCATGTGAACAACGCCCCTCTGATGATAATGTTCCCTCTGCTCGTTAAAGAATAAAACAACCTGCACATGGGCACACTTAAGTTTAAAGTGGAGGACTGGAGGTAGGTCTCCTGTATAGTTTCCTTTTGAAGTGTGTTTTATCCAAATCTTTAAACAAGCACATCATGCAAGCCTTCAAGAACCATTTTCTTTTGTTTAAAATATTACAGAAGTACCAAATATTGCAGTCTAACGCAATGCATTGAGCAACAAAGGCCCTCAAGGGTTTTACCTGTGCACGTTGTTGAACGATAACATTTAGCAACTGCATTTAGACCCAAAGAACATTGTTGGTAATATTTTATATATTTTTCTTAGTGTCAAGAAATCACATGAAAAGATTGTGCTTATTAACAAGTACTGTCTGTGCTTTCGTAGCTTATTCCTCTGTGTAATAAAGCTCCATTGTTTGTCCAAAAACTATTAAAAACACATCAATAAGCCACACCGTTGCGCTGGGTGACGCGTTCCTTTCTAACAATGGACATTGGCAATGTAGTTTATTTTGACTCAATCCCTCATACACCGTCCTGCATCCGTAAATAGTCACTCGAGCACCAAATGTGTATTAATACGCAGCTGAAAATAGTCCCCAACGAATGCATTATTTTCTCCTGTTTGAGCAACGTTTAAAACTCCAGTGCCCAGTTTTATCATTGCCTGCGGCATCTTCAGACCACCCAGCCAGACCAGCCGGGCCAAGTGCCACTGAGGACATTGTGCATTCATCCTGATGCAAATTCAAAAAATGTACTACAGGAATACACTACAGTTATTGTTTTGTTTTTCTTGTGTAGCATAAAGGGACCACAATTGCATTTTGTTATGCAACCCTGTGTTGTACAATGACAGATTTTTTTTTTTTTTTTTTTTTAAATGAAAGTATATTTATGACTGTTTTTTTTAAAGATATAAGTCTTTTGTAAGAATCAGTGGTCTTCAGGAGCCACAGAGAGACTCGGCAAGTCGGAAAGTATGGAGAACAATTTTGATAAAAAAAAAAAATAGATTTTGAATCAATTAATGGTTTAAGTCATTTCTTTGGCTTGTGATGCGTATTTTTCACTATTTTCTCCCATGTTACAGACCAAACGATTGAGTGATTAATCGATATTGAAAATAATTGTTAGTTACAGCCCTATTTTGGTCTTTTCATGGGATTTGTTTGCAATATAAAAAAATATAGAATATTTCCAGCATAATCCTTTAAAATGCTTTTGCAGATGCTGAAAATGGCAATGCAAAAGTAAATGTCTTTTTTAAATCTATAGATTCTGCAAATTGAATTCATTCACTTTTGGATCAATTTGGCAACTAATGTAGGTGTAGTGTTATGTTATTGATAGCGGCCACATGCTGCATCACCGATTTCAAGGATCCAGCTTGTGTTTGCCGATAAGACTCGTGAGTATTTTTGTATTTAATGCCATTTAACATTAACCTGAGGCGCCAGATGATTTGTTTACATAGAACCATCTTAGAAGCTGTCATTTGAAACTGTTTGGAAAAGGGCAGGCACTTTAAAAACTACACTTGGCAGGTGATTGGATGAACAATCTGTCAATCAAACTTTTGCCGAAGCCAGTCGAGAGAAGAGCGAAAACATCTTTCAGTGCCGTTCTTTGCTCAACTTTCAATGAAGAAATACTCTCGAGTTCCGATATAACTGATGCTATTGCGGCATCTACACTAACCTCTTCAGGAGCCGCCATTGTTGTTTTAAACGAACAGTTGCTTTTCCGATGCTGATTGGTGCGTGCACTGGCTTGCTGGACACAAACGCATTACTTGAAGCATGACGAGATGGATTTTCATGTGATATGTGTTCTTGTGATTCTCGCGTGATCTTGTGATAATCCAGCTGCCGTGCATGGTAAATTTAACATACCAAAGGGATGGAAAAATATTATTTTTCAGCAACAAACTTAATATAGTTTTTGTTATGATTACCCAGGAGGCTAGTGACTCGGGATTTTGTTTACAGCAAAAGTCAAAACATTCAAATGCAACTTCACAGTGCTAAAAATAATTCAAGTACTGTCGCTCTGCCTTATTTGCTGCTCTGTTATGGACTGACCTGAAAAACGTGATTGACCCATTTTTTTTGTACAGTAATACACAGTTTGAGAAATGCTTATTAATAAGATAAGGGATGCCTATTTTCCAGTAAACACACTTAAACCTTTAATAGCCCATACCAGCAACCTTAATAATTGTAAAGAACAAAAAGGATAGTGATCATCCCCAGCTGAGTGGATGAGTCATATATTAATAATCATAGCAAAAGATGATGCATGTGACTTCTAGTCTCAGCATGGCTATTTCATCCCAACAGAGCATGACTGTACTACATCAGGCCTTAACATGTGTGTCAATCCAAAGTATCAATGTGCAAGTGTTGGTGTCCTCAAACCTGTGACACACACACACAAGGTTATTGATCAGAATATGATGCTTTGAATTGGCTTGTGTGTGCGTGCCATTATAGATTCCTTCCAACCAGGTTAAGAAGGTCATAATATGGACAGAGCCTCCACTACACATACTCACATTCAGGTGTTTGAAGTGTCTGTGTGTTGTTGAGAAGAGTGTGTGTGTTTGAAGTGTGTGTCAGTCTGCCACCTTCCTGCAGTGCTGAGCTCCCTTTGATTTGTGCTCCCGCCCTCTCTCCTCCCTCCCTCCCTCCTCTTTTGTTATTTTCAGCATCCTCCCTTTGTCTCTCCCCTCCTCCCCTCCTCTCTCCTTTAGTCCTCTCTTCTCCTTTTCTCATTCTCTTTCCTCTCTGCCTGTTTCTCCCCATCACCTCTTTCCTCATATCACCGTTTCACCCTTTTTTCCTCTCTTGTCCTTTGTCTTCTTCTCAATCGCCCACCTCTCTCCTTTTTCCTCTTGCTTTTATCTCATCTCTCCCTCTCTTCACCCTCTCTTGTTTTATCCTACCACAAGAGCTCTCTGTTGGTTTCCCTATAGTCTTACACTCACCGCTCTGTTCTGTTCATCCAGTCAAATCCAATAGGATCAATAAGATAAGCTCTGTATGTAAGGCACCTGATTGGCCGGTTCAATCAATTCATCAAGATATTCTATCGTCAATCTCACCCCCCAGTGGTGTGAGCTCATAAGTCTGTGGTACTGCAGCTGGCTAATTAACACACAAACAGGTACACTGTGTGGATTTTAGGCCGGCTGGATGTGGATGTTTGTATGCTGAACATGTGATCATACGCAGAGAGAGAGAGAGAGAGAGAGAGAAATATGGTAAACCAGCAGAGAGAAAGAGTCTGCCTCATGAAAGTGAGATTGTCACAGCAGAGAAATGATCTGTATCCTAGCAACAGAAAGGACCATGATCCCGTACCTGAGATTTGGGGAGTGTGCGCTTTTTTTTTGGTGTCTTAGTTTACATGATGTACAGTTGAGTTGACACACAGTTTTTCAGTATCCATAGAAGAAGAGATCCCTTTTCTACAAATACTCAGTTTCACGTGGATACTGTTGGCCGCACTGAAGCATCATGGCATTGATTCAGTAGCTTGTTTCACTGTCAGCCTTTGGTTTGAATCTGAGGACCAGCTGGGACCTTCCTGTGTACAATTGGCATGCTCTCCCTGCTCTCCCACTGTCCAGAGACACGCAGGTTTGGTGAAGTGGCTGCTCTAAATTGCCCGTAGGTGTGAATGTGAGCATGAATGCGTCTGTCTGTGCTGGCCAGACCCTGTGATAGACTGGCAACCATGAATGCACACTGGGATGGGCTCCAGCGCCCTGCGACCTTGAACAGGCTAAGCGGTTTAGAAAATGGATGGATGCCTGACTCAGTAACATCACAGTGATACTTAGTGAGGAGGAAACAAGCACTGTACATTTCCCCAAGAGTGTGTGTGTCAGCAAAATGTTAGGTTAGGTTGAGCTATGAATCATTTGAATGACATCACATCATTTTAAACACACTGATAGGGCAGCAAGTAATGATTTTTTTCAGTTAATCGACAGATTATCTTCTCAATTAATCACTGATTTCCAATGAAATCGTAAAGAAATGAAAATTTCAAATGGCTTGTTGTTTTGGCATGCTAGCCGCATGGCTCTAGAGATGGCAGTATCTGTCGGTCCATCACTTTAATCCAGACTGAAATATCTCTACAACTACTGGATAGATTTCCTTGAAATTGCACAGATAGTCATGTTTCCCAGATGATGAATCATAATAACTTTGGTGATCCCCAACTTCTCCTTCAGCGCCACAAATGAAATGTCTTGGCAATAATAGGGCTACCGTTAAATTTGGTATGTCCTCCTCAGCTGTGCTAAATTCAATTTTCAGAGCATTAATATAGCAGCAAACAACTATTAGCTATGTAAATACATAGTGGAGTAATGTCTACCTGAGCAGAGAATGAAGTCAGTCTGCCTCTGTGTGTGTTATAATCCGAGTTTCTCCTCGCTTTGTTGACATACTGTAGCTGGGCTGGCCGCGCATGCTTTTAGTGCATGTTCGTGTATGTGAGCGTACCAAACTGGCTAGGTCTAGGCCGCCACTCTGCAGTGCTCTCATACAGCGGTTACAGCTGATAACGGCGCTGCCGCGGAAGTATAGCAGCCACCCTCCGGTTCTCCCTCAGGTAAACACTGTTAGCTCTGTCAGCACTTTCGCTGTTGTTTGCACTGCTAGCATTGTAAGCACCGTTAACTGCGAGCCGCAGCTCGCCATCGCCATGTTGAGAGGCGTTTAGAGACAATAGAAATTCTCCCAATCCCACATTTAGCAAATTAGCAAATGTTAGCATGCTAACACACTTAACTAAGATAGTGAACATGGTAAACAACATTATACCATCTTAGCATCAGCATGTTTGCATTGTCACTGTGAGCATGTTAGCATGCTGATGTTAGCATTTAGTTCAAAGCTCCACCATGCCTAGGTGCAGCCTCACAGGGCTGCCAGCGTGGCTGTAGACTCTTAATCTAATCCCAAAGATACTCACTTTAACATCATACATGACAAAAAAAACATCAAATATGCATGTTTGAGAGCCTGGAATAAGTGAAATTTGGTATTTTGTCTGGAAAACCTTTCTCTCAATTGGCTATTCAAATAATCCCCTAATCAGCTCTACACATTGAATATATATAAGAGACAGTGTCCTTGAATTTGTCACAGGGCAATTGAGGTTTCATGTGAGAGTGTCAAATGGAGTGGTGAGAAGAAAAAACAGAGATTGAAGTTGTGTTTAAGACACAATTATGCCTGTTATTTGTGCTATTATTAGTCACAGAGGGCAAGATTAGTTCTGAAAAGAACCACATGGGGTGTGTGTGCATCTGCATGTACGCACTGTTTGATTGCGACCCACTCAGTGTGTTTTTGACTCCACTTAGCTAAAGCCTCTCATTCCTTGCCCTCTTGTCTTCCCTGTGTGTGCGTCTGTGAACCAACAGTGCCTTTTAGATAGAGTAAAGCCTCCGAAACACGTCAGAGTGCATAACATCAGAAAGGCTCAGAGTAGGGCCTTAAGGGGAGGCAACATACACGCACCCACACACAACTAGTTCTCTGCCAGAGCTCCATAAATCGCCCTGTAGCTCTCTAAAGCTGCAGCTACACACACACACACACACACACACACACACAGACACACACTTACTACACGGCCTCTCTCTCGCTTACCTGCTCACTGTGTTTGCCAGACTGGTGCTGCCAGCATCATTTGACAGGCACATGGACCCGTCTCGCCACGCCACAACACTGCTGCGCCGCTAAGAACAGGACCATGATGCCTTGCTTCTGTCGCCTTCAGTTACCAGGGCCGCCAATCATCAGTGCTGGTTTGCTAAGCATTGCCTTCAAAGAAAAGCCTCACGCTGTCAAATATCAAACACACATACACAGATTCAGTGGCCTTGTGAAAACCTGAAAAGTGATTGGAGGGGAAATTTAGCCAGCAAGAACGGCTGAGATTGAGAATACGACTTGTTTCTAGAAAAAGGTAAAGGGCAAGAGAGAGAAAACGGGAGTGTTGGATAAATGTGATCAGTCACTCATGAAGGCAACTGACATTTATATGTGTGTGTCCAGTAGTCCAGTTTTCTCAAGGGTTGTGTGTTACCTCAGGGACTGGGTTCTCAGGTGCTGAGAGAGACAGAACATGAACCATACTCCCCCGAGAGGGCGTTCAAGAGAGAGAGAGAGAGAGGGAGGGAGAGGGATGAAATATTCTCCCTCAGGTGTAGAACATGATGAATAGAGTGATGGAGGAGAGAAAAAGAGCATAGAGAGAGAGGGGAGGGAGCACTGGATATGGTCCTTAGGGGTTTATTTAGCTCATTGGCACACCGCTATGCTATTACATGCCTGTGTGTGTGTATAGAATGTATCAGGTTGATAAAGTACCCTGCGTTAATGTCATCACATTTCCATGCCTCTGCAAAACAGCCAAATGTCATCAATTGTTGTGTCAGTTCAGACCACAGATACAGTATCTTACAGTACTGTATCTGTAAACAGTACATGCTGTTTGCAAATACACACAGACCCACACTCGGAGGAGCTATGGGATGATATATATTGTGAGGTGAAAGAGATTTATCAACTGTTTAAGATGTTGCTTTATACCAAGGTATCTATCCCTTTACAAGCTCTGGTTGTATTACCCAATTGAGGGCACTGATGCAAAATAATGTGCAGGACTGCATACAGTAATATTGGATCTATAAGATTTGTTATAATACCTAGATGTGTCAGATATTTAACTCACTGGATAAGCCGACTACAGACATGCCCATGTGGTTATTTTATCTGCCTTTAAAAAGGCATTTTTTTTCCATTCAATTAATTGGTTATATAAATCCTATTTCCTAAGGTATTTTGTTATGTGTTGCCTTACATAACCATAACTGTGGATACAGCTTTTTAAGCCTCTTTCCCACTCGAACAAAAACCCCACTAACATCTGGCTCTTGCCTTCAGTGGAAAAGGTTTCAATCGACATTCATTCGCGTGACAAATGACTCCACAATCCACAGTCACAGGTATTTATTGACTCCAACTCCGATCGGCAGTGATGGAAACATGACACTAGGGTGGACAAGCTCATTTTGGCCCCTTTTACGGTGACGCGTGATGAAGTGAATATATAATATATAAAATCAACAGGGATTTGGAAAATTATTCTAATTTATTTACTTACACAATATACAATTAATATGCTCTCCTCAAAGTCACCAGACTCCACGCAGACAACAGTAATTTTACCTCGCTGATCATCGAAACACACTTCATTCCAACTGGACATAAACAAAATAAAACTCATCAAAACCATCTTTCCACTGTTCCACAAATCACCAACAGCTGTTATATGTGCTCCTCAAAGCTACCAGACTCAACTCTTCTTGACAGAAACTAATTAACACCCATCTTTGTAAGTCTTTCCACTGTTCCAATAATCACCAACTCTCGTTTTAGAGTTTGAAAGAGAGAACGAATAAGTAACAGATATAAAAAGAAGTAAACTGTTTACTAACCCTGTTTTCCGGCGCGTTCGTGACGTTGAATGTGACACACCAGAAAAAACACAGAAAGGCATGCTTGTCTACTGGCAATGGGAAAGGAGTCTATCGCCTATTTTTAGCGTGTTTTCCTATGTTTAAAAAAACCTTCATATACAGTACAGTATGCACTAAAGGGATGTAACAACAACGAACAAAGTCAATTTTAACTTTTTAGTTTAATATAGGTTGGAACAATTTCTTCTATAGACAATTTGTCACAAAGTCGACTGTGGGGGAAATTCAGCAGTACATGAGTATAGTAGTATTTGTATGTTGTGCAATTCAAACTTTTGCACTGTGTACTGACATTCGTTGACATTGTTGTGCTTGAATTTCTCACTGTTCTGTGTTCAATCTGGCAGCCGACTGCTGGTGCAGCTAATTAGGCCAGGCTAAAAATAGACACCTGCCTATAAGATTCATATATCATCTCTGTCACGCAAAACCTCAGATGTGTAAATCTCCTGCCTCCCATCGTTAACTGGCTGGTCAATATTTTCCAAAGTATGGTTTTCAGAGCTTCTAAAAATAAGGTATAGTGAGAGTGGCTCTAACAGTTGATACCTATGCGAAGCAAAATGAATCAAAATGTGTTATTGCACCTACTGATAAGCCATGAAGTAACCATTATAATATTAAAAAACAAGCATTTTTTTTTTTACATTAATTGTCACATGGTTGTAAGTTTGGACATGGGGAGTTAGCTAACTAAGTCAAAAGTATCCTAGCATTGCAACTTTAACATGTACTCGAGTGTGCTTTACCAGCATCCCTTAAATATCACTGTACGGTTGAAAACCTATGTATGTATGTTAATTATACCTGTCTCAAAATAGACACTAATGTAATTAAAGTATGGCTCTGTGGCAGCACAATGCTTTGTGCTCTGGTAGAAAACTGTAGCATGAACCATATAGTGAACTGGGGGAGGGTCTGGGGAAGGCTCAGTATGCCTGGCTGGTAATCAAGCCTGGCTAAAAATAGACATCAGGACATATGATTAGCATATAAGGATGGGCTGATGTGATGGTCATTATCAGTTTGGTCCAATACTAGCCAAAAATAATGACCTGGATATCAAGGTAAAAGCTAAAAAATAAAGATATAATCCAATATAAACTTATAAAATATACAAATATACCCTAAAACCGTATGTACAGTAAGTAGTTATGTAGCCACTCGTTGTGTGGCCTGCCTTAAGAAGTAGTAGCAACACATCACATGATAGCAAAACAGCCATAAGTGTGTCGGGCCCATAATCAGTGTGAGAAGCTTCAACAGCACAAAACTGATAAATCTTTTACAGAAACATCATACAAAGAAATATTGACAAAGATAAGACAGCAGCTGCACTGAGGCCATGCATAGAGTGCTACAGGGATTACGTATCTTTGTAGGCCAACCAGGAAGTTAGCATTGCCCTGGGTTCCCTTGACCAAAAGCCAATGGGATTTTTCCATCGGGTTTTGGATTATTGCAGAAAATCAGCTCTGTGGCAAACAAACGTTAACACGTTTTGTTCAGCAAGATAATCTTCACAAATGACCACTTTTATGTTTTCTTAAATGTGATGCAATCGCCAGAAGTAAAAAGCTAATGTTAGGCTATAAATGAACTACACCAGGGTCGCATGAATGCGAGTATAAACACAACAAGGCTGTTAAGGCGGACGAGTCGGCGTGATGACGTTAAGTAGTCTCATTTAGCCACTTGTTAGCAATCGCTTTTTTCAAGACACATAAAGGCTTCAAAACTCATGAGTGGGATATTTATAAAAAAAAAAAAAAAAACATTGACTTCCAGACGAGGAAAGTACGTAAGTGCTAAAATGCTAACTCATTTCCAGGTTTTAGGACTCATTCCTGTAGCACTCTATTGAGTGTCAACATGCTAACAAGCGCACAGTGGCAATGCTAATATGCTCATGTTTAGCAGGTAATATTTACCAGGTTCACCATCTTAGTTTAGTGTGTTAGCATGCTAATATTTGCTTATTAGCTCTAAGGACAAAGTAAAGCTGAGGCTGATGGGTTATATACAGGGTGCGGTGGATCTGCTAGTATTGTACAGGACAAATTAATGATTTATTTTTGATTTATAAATGTCTGAACCACTTTCATGACAACCCATCCAACAGTTGTTGAGACCTTTTCTCTCCCCCACTGCTACATCAGTACACTTTGAGAACAAATATGACTGGGATCACTACAGACAATTGCAGATGAACATTTAATATCCAGGAATTCAATTTATAGACACCGCTGACTATCCCTGTAACAATTTGGCCACAGTTCAGCACATTGACCAAACACAGTCCAGCCATATACAGAACTAGGTTTCCACCTAGTTTTGTTATTCTGTTGTGTCCTAGTTTTCCTGCTTGGTGACGTACGCATTCCCCCATACACACATGCGGTATACACATATCCAGAAAGTGTGTGTGCGTTTGTACATGTATGTGTGTGTGTGTCTATGCGGCCGCTGTGCCTTGTAGATATAAATTATGAAGGACATTTGAATCTATATTTGATGACTGCCTCTTATTTAGAAACCAGCCATTTGGCAGAGCACGACGGCTGCAGCAGCTGTGTGTGTGTGTGTATGTGTGTTCCTTTGTGCCATTTTCTGTCTGAGTGTAAGTATGTGTCTTTTTATAGGGATTGAAGGGGTAAAAGGTTGCTGCTATTGAATTTCTCACCCATTATTGCTGTGTGACTGTGTATTTTCACGTTGTGAGGTCAGGATGGAGACTTGACTGTCCATGCTGTTCTCAAATGGAACTCTTTTCAATATTGAAGACCTAGGCAATATACTCCTTCAGTAAGGTTCGGTGCACTGTTGTTTTGTGCCCAGCCAACCTTTAGTTACAAACATGAAATCAAGTTTGTATGGAGTTATTAAAACCATTAATTGAAATAGATTTTCCAGCAAAAGAACTGACTGATTTAATAGAACAAACTTCCCTGTACTAGAAGACAGATTGTGGCTGACAAGAAGTTTTATCAAATTTGATACATTTGCAGCAGTAGAGAGGTTTGCAGAGTCCAACTTCTTCACTCATCCACCAATCAAAATAAAGATGTGAACAATCGTTGGAGGGGGCCATGCCTGGAAGAAGAAATCAAATTAATTTTGGGATATGTGGTGAGGCAGGAGCCCTGTCAATCCAAGGCATCCTGTCTTCTGTCTGAGTCGTTGCAAGTCAGAAATTGGGATCTTTTGGTGACCTTGCTGACCGTATCAGTGTCTCCAGCCCGGGCGGGAGAGAGCTGATCTCGTTTTCTGTTGTTTCCGTTATCAGCAAGACTGCTGGTGATTATTCTGCCTGGCATAACCAGCAAAGTTGGAGCAGAGGTCAGGGGTGAGCAGGGGTTAAGCACTGAATTATTCCTTAAAAGAGTTTGCTACTTGTATAACACATTTTAGTTAGTAAAAAACATGAAGAATATATAATTCCCCAATTATTAGGCCCGGCGGGCTTGCAATACACTGGTGGAAACCCTGGGTGGAGGCCATTTGCCCTGTAATTGTGACATGCCGAGAAGAGACAAAATTGATTTGAATCCTGTTGAGTGGTGTTGACATCATGCTGACATGAGTCACTCAGAGATTGTCATGAAGTTCAGAAGTTTCTGACGTACAAATCTCCTCGTTTGAAGCACAGCAATCTTCTAAAACAATTTCTAACATTTGAATCTGCCTTAAAGGTTTAGATGAGTATAGAGACATAGGGCTGCCAGGAGTCTGATAAGTTACTGTTCAGGGTTGGGTTGCCTTAGCTTGTGAATCCTTCACTTAAGCTGTGTTTCCACTCCGTGGTACTGCTCAGCTCGACTCGACTCACTTTTTGGTACCATGTCCTTCTCAAATCGTTTTCCACTGCGGATATTACCTCCTCAATGTAGGCAGGATATTCAGCTGGTCGCCGTAGTGACGCTACGTGAATCTGCCGTGACATCATCTTCAACGGGACACGTGCTGAATTCTTTCATTGGTAACCAAACAGAGGAATATCTGCACTTTGTCAATTGTACGTTGTAGTTTTGCAGGCTGCCATTTTTTATAATCTGGATCAAGTGAAAAAAATTGCAGTCGCTATTGACGAGCTTGGCTATTTCAAAATTGCAGGTTTTTGCAAGATGTCCCTTGTCGCACTAGTGACGATTCTCTCTGGCCAATCAGTGGTCTGCAGTGTTTTAACTCCACTTTCTAGTATCGACTCAGCTCACTTGGAGCCTCGACCAACTTGGTACTAAAGAAAGTACCAGGTACTATCCACAACTTTTGCTAATGGAAACGCAACAATAACCATTATAATTTGTAACAAACTGAATAGGACTGCTTGGTGGACCAGAGTTTGTGAGCTTTGGTTCTACGTCACATCCATCAATCTACATACCGTGTGTTCAGCATGCGGCTGCACGAATACAAGAACCGTTACAGCCCTATTAGTAAGGAACATTTTGATCAAGTGTAAGGCCAGATATATCAACCATATTCCATTTTACTTCTTTATCTTCTCAATCTGAATGAATCACATATTAGCAAGATAAAATTAGTTTTGTCATTTGGTTCAGTTAGCTAACAGTACGTATCAGTTACACCTTGTGCTGTGACTAGTCTGTGTGGCGCTCAGGTCATAGAAAATGGGAACCATTTCTGGTAAAAAAAGACAGGTGAAAGTGGCATAAAAAACACGGTTTGAAATGAAAGCAAAGCAGAGAGAGAAAGAGCAGTGCATCTGCATTGCAGCTTAGTAGGTAGAGAAGCTTTATGATTCACAACATCATATAAAATCACTTTTTTGCAGCATCCACACTTTCATTTCTGGATCAAAGCTTATCCAAAATATAAAATGAAAAGGCACACACACTGAGACGCACACACGCACTCGCACACAGACTCAACTCAGATGATTTAAATTACTTGTATCGGGAAGGAATATCCAGTCATTACAGGAGCTATTCTTGACATGAATGAAAGTGATTCAGCTGTACAAAAACATCTTCATCTGTGGATGAAATCCTCTCTCATCTTTTCATCACATAAATTCAGTTATGAGTTATGCTTCTTTTCTGTAATTTTCCTAATCCTTCGGATGGGCTAATGGTTTAGCCTGCACTGTCAGTGCTCTGTTAAAGCTGAACGACTCATTCCAAATCAGTGGGCTGTTTCCAAGATCAAAAAGTTATTGTGTTGTCAGATAAAAGTGATGATTGAAGCGATGAATCCTTTTCTCTGTATGCAAGCTGTGAATCTACAGTATTAGAATTTTCAAGGCATGCAAACATATCTTTGCATACTTGTGACCTATGAACTGTGTGAATATAAGGCACATAGACTGTATATAAAGATGGACAACATGACAGCTCTCCAAAAGTAAAGCCAAAACATCTGGTTCGCCCCCTGGTGGCTGGCTGCAGTATAGGTTATAAATCCCACCTCCTGTATGTGAGTGGATGGGACATGAGCCAAACTAAAAAGTCAAAGTACACGTGAAAATGTTTTTTTCCCAAAGACGGTTTCTATCATTTTAGGTAGTTCTTATCATGCTGATGTATGTCAAGTCCGATTTCTACTTCACTACAGACTCTGAAATAATGTCAAATATTTCAAGATGGCAGCTCCCGTATCCTGGATATTTTGGCCTCACTTGTGTACAGTGGGAAGAAGTGATCCATCGTCCATTTATATACACAGTTTATGATCAGGCAGCTATTGTATGAGTGCTTGGCCTTGGTGCTGTGTCTCTGACCAGGTAGTGAAACTCTGACTCAGTTGTTTTCCGGCAAGGCACTGTCGATCCCGATCTATGGCAACACACACACACACACACACACACACACACACACACACACACAGACACAGAGATGCACTCACAAGCACACACACAGTCAGAGATGATACTGTCCACATACCCAAGGACAGGCACATATCCGGATATGACATGCAATGCTGATGTATTGCTACAGGCTTACACATTCTGCTGGCCACATTAACATACAGTTTACCACACACACACACACACACGCGCGCACACACACACACGCGCGCACACACACGCACGCGCGCGCGCGCGCGCACACACACACACACACACACACACACACACACACACACACACACACACACACACACACACACACAGCAACACAGTCAGCATGCTGTTAATTATTTTTATCGAAGGACACATTTTTGCACTTACACGGTAGAAGCCATACAGATGAGAGCGTGAGACAAAAGCGTCTGAGCAAAAGATGGAGGAAGAAGAAAGAAACAATTTCAGACATTTTCAGCATGTCCTGTATCTTTTTAAAATCAATGAAATTCCTCTTTGAGGAGTCTCACATGGACATTTAGTTTAATGAACAAGGTCTAGTCTTTGGAGGTTTTGCTAACTCAGACAGGTATAGGGAAATAAAGTCAGCCAGGTGAATATATATATATATATCTATATATCTATAGATATATATATCCATAGATATATAGATATATATATATATTCACCTGGCTGACTTTATTTGCTGTCATTTAGCAGTGAAAACAATTTCAAGATGAACAAAAGATGCCCACATTCTGATTAAGATTTAAAATCCAATATACAGCAGTGTCAAAGGCAGCGCAAAGGTCAGAGAGAGCTAAAATAGATCATGTTTGGGGGACGGCGGTGAGAAGATCATTAAGGAGAGCAGCCTCGGTGCAGTGCTGTTCCATGAAGCTTGACTGAAATTGCTCAAAGCGCAGATTTGAAAGCAGCTGTTAAGCAAAATGTCTTACTAGTCCGTGGGATGAAAAGGCAGTTTGTAGATATGATATGATGATATAATTAATTCAGGAAATGTTACGTAACTTCAATTTCTGTTGAGATGTACTATGGGGGGAAGTCGACAACCTCTCTGACACAAAGGAAATGACATGGTGAGGAGAAACGTTGAGCCACTTTCGTCACCTTTCCTGTAATGTAATGCTGCTTTCACTGTGATCGTAATGCAAGATTGATGCAGATGTGACGACTTGTATTGTAGCTAAATCTGCAACAGTTTTTGATTTTTGATCCTCATTTCACCACTAGCGTCCATGAACATCTAATCCCTGTGAAACAACTTGTGACGTTACCTGTGTGTGTGTGTGTGTGTGTGTGTGTGTGTGTGTGTGTGTGTGTGTGTGTGTGTGTGTGTGTGTGTGTGTGTGTGTGTGTGTGTGTGTGCGCGCGTGTGTCTTTGGATGTGGATGCGGGTGTTTGCACACTGCTCTGGCATTTAGAGGCTAATCAATGCCCTGCTGACTACCGCTGCTAATTGAAGGTTAGCAGATACCATCAGCATGAGTCTCTCTCTCTCTCTCTCTCTCTCTCGCTCTCTCGGCTCTTCTCTCTTCCTGTCTTTGGTCAATAGAGCTGTATTTTTGTCCACCTCGAGAGCATGATTATCCGACTCTCGGCAGACATAACGCTCACACGACACATCAGCTTTCTATCGGAGACATGTTTCCCTATAGCTTTGCTCAGTGATTATGCCATACCTGCACACACACACACACACACACACACACACACACACACACACACTACCCTCAATTAGTAACATTATACTATCGGTTGCACTATTCCTCGCAGATGATGCAAATGCCGTGTCGCATTATTATCTGTTAATACCGGAAAGTTTCCATCAGCTGAAATTCCCGCTGGGGTTTGGTAGACAGCAGCACGACACACAACATGAAAGTGATGCAACTGGAGGGGTTACTTTATCCTCCCAAATCTCACACATCATTGATTAATGCTAACAACAGATTGCACCTCTTCAGTAGCACAATTTCGATTCATTTTATGATAACTGTCAAGAAAATGGTTAGAATATAATCCGAAAAGTGCGTGCGTGCGTGCGTGCGTGCGTGCGTTAGAGTCGGGGAAGATACTGAACAAATGTTGCAGTTATGTGGAGTCAGCTGGAGTCAGCAATGAGGACAGTGTCATGTCAACCTGACACTGTGTGTGTATACGCGTGTGTATATGTGTATGTGCTCACCGTAGTGCTGCAAGAGAAGTGAGCGCTCGAGGTGATTAATTCTAATGTCTGCTGTTGCCATGGTAACAAGGGCACCTGAGACGAAGGGAGAGAGGAAAAAGATGCTGAAGAAAAGATGAAGATGACCGCTGTTGATGTTGGAAAAAAAAAAAATGGGAGAAAAGGAGAAGAAGGTCAAGGGACAGTGAGACAGCTGAGAACAGAAATATAGATGATATACAGTATTAAGAGGAGGCCAAACCCTCCATTTTGAGTTGGTTTATAGTAAACTATTTCTAAGAAAAATAAAATAATCTCTCCTTCCTCCCCCTCTTTGTCTCTCCTCTCCATCCTCGTCTTCCCCTCATTCCCCTCTAATTCATCTTTCTTCAATTATTAACTTCATAAAAAGCTGCATCTGTCTGTTCATAAATAATTTAGCCTTAAATGGGGTGTCCCCTGGGTGTGTGGGTGTGTAAGGGGGGCGTAAGAGGCATAAGACCCATTCCCCTGTGCACATATGCAATGGAAAAGAATCCATCTATGCCTCCGTCCTGTCCACTTGTCCTGCTCTCTTTCCTCCCTCCTGTATTCCTTTCTTCCCTCTAACCTTCCCTCAACCCCTCACTATCTTTGCTTCATACCATCATCTATCCATCCATGCATCTGTCTATCTGTTTTATTTATTTATGTCCAATTTAGGGGTGTAAGAAAATATCAATGCACGTGACTATTGCAATATTATGTTGCGCGATACTTTCGATACTCCAAAACACAACCTTTTAAAAATCCAACGGCCCGCCGTCGTGCCTTGCCGCTATTCAATTTTTTGGAGGCTGTTACGGGCTCAGTTTTAAAGCTAGAGTGAAGGTATTGGCATCATGTGAAACTAGAAAAAAACTAAGGAATTCATTGGTACCATGCCTTACTGGCTTGTTACAAACATATACCTCCAAACTTGTGCTATATTTTGGGGAGGAAAAACTGACATGGTGATATTCAAAGGGGTCCATTGGCCTCTGACCTCAAGATATGTGAATGAAAATTGGTTCTATGGGTACCCACGAGTCTCACCTTTACAGACATGCCCACTTTATGATAATCACATGCAGCCCTAGTCCAACTGCTGCTTCATCTCCATTCGTCCATTGCTGATCTAATTTCTGCCTTCTCTTGAATAAAAGAATGAAAGACAACATTTAAAGTGATTGAAAATGGCACTAAAATGTTCATTTTCAACACAATATATTAGAAAGTAAATCTTTCCTCTGTCTTGAAGCACAAATGTTTACTTATAAAGACAATTTGATATGCAATAGATAGTGATGGAACACAATGTTCAGACTCCTAAAGGCTGTTTTAGTAGCCAGACAAGACTAAAAGGTGGCCTCAGACCAGGGCTGAAAGATTAATTGTTTATATTTTGAAATTTGAAAGAGTGCAACTTTCAAATATATTTGAGCTGTAATGACAACTGTTGCAAATTAACGTTAATTCTGTGAGTTGGCAAAGTAACTCGTTAATAAGGTCTCTGTATGTGCATTTAACCTTGGCCAAAGATGGTTTTGTGGAAGAAGAAACACCACATGCATCATTTTTGATATTTTAAAAGATGGAGTGCGTTTTTCTGCTGTTCATAAAAGATCAACAGAGTGGGAAATCTTTTCCTACTTGAATGATCTAGGTGGTCGCCTCACTTCAGTGTCAGACAGGTAGCTGTCATCGTTTTCAGCTTCCCACCTTAAATGCTCTAAATTGAGACCTCCGGGATTCAGAGCTGTGAAGCACTCTGTCCCGTCAGTCTGTGATGGTACCTGTCAGCCTTATCATGGTGGGGTTGTCAGTCACATATCAAAACAGCATCAGATGTTACCAGCAGTTTATCATTATTAATATAAGTTATCTGACAATAATGTAGCTGTTTTCACTAAACGTAACAGAACTTTTAAATGCCGTGGTTATAGCGTTTAGTTATGTTGAATATACCAATAAAGTGATGTCTTAAATATGAGCGAATTTATATGATTTTAGTAAGTTAAAACAAGAAGATCATTTTTTTGATGTTCTGTACATTCAATTCTTGTTTGATATTATGTGCAGTATTGTACTGTATTTTAAATAATATAAATAATTGCAGTTTTAATTATAATTATGGTTAGAAAAATCACAATTACATATTTTCCTAAAATTATTCAGCCCTTTGTCAGTCTGACATTTGTTCTGTATTGTCCTTAAATGGACATTGAATTTAGAACATCATTGGCCAAATTCAGCATATGTGTGCATTTATACTTGAATAGGGGATTTAAACTGCACTCAGAAAAATCCTTACAGTGCAGCCACTGTATTCAAACAATCTGATGGAAGCGACTTAAGAGATAAATATCTTAAAGCTGTCTTGATTGGATTCTCAACTCTGATGTTGGAGTGTACGGACACATCATACCAGCACAACAGTATTTTATTTTCTGCAGTTTGACCATACAATCATGACTGCGAGGGCTTTTAGATACCTACCCGACTCCAACGCTGGAATGTTCCTAATTCCTCCTCAAAGGCCTCCCTCATTCTCCCGCTCTAGCTCTTTTTGTGCTGCAATCCTAAGTGCTGCTTCTATTGATCAGCTAGTGGAGGAAAGGCTCAAGGGTTTGTGTGTGTGTCCGTGTGTTGGGCAATGACACAACATGGGCCCCAACGTGTCTGGACTTTTAATGGAAAGCTCGTTCTCTCTCCCCCCTTTCAACCATTCTCATCGGTGTCCTCTGTCCCTTTTTTTCCTCACTGTCTCTTCATCTTTTTCTGTCTCTTTCATCTTCATCCCGTCCCTCTCGTTTCTCCTCATCCTTCCCATCTCTGCTCCTCCCTCCCTCACTCCTCTCTTTCCATTCAGTCTAAACTAGCAAGCTGGCTATAGAACAAAATCTGTGCCAGGACAGCATTTGATTTCCTTGTGCACAAACTGACCAGCTCACTTATCCTCCCACCCATGTGCTAACATTCACCTCTTCTTACACACACATACATGCATTCCTATATTTGTGAGGACACTCATTCACTGCATTCATTCCCTAAACTCTAACACTGAAAACACACCAGGTAGCGGCAAAGTGCGGATCGCCACAATAATTAAATTTTTCTACGACCGGGAAGCGTGTTCATGGGTTTCAGGTGGGAAGAAATTATTTGTAACATGGGTCAACATGACATGGGAGTCACAGGACTCTGTTTACTGATTGGCTGCGGGTATTCAATGTCCGCAAGTATCTATCCCCAACTTTTAGTTTGGCCGCAGAATCAAATGAATCAAAATTGTTATATTTCTATTCTTAAAAAGGGCATGTATTCTTTATATAGTATACATTCAAAATACAAAAACAAACATACATTGTATTTTTTCCTGTTTTATCGTGCTTTGTCAGCTCTGCTGTGGTTTATGGAGCTGACAAATCTTGATGTTCTTTCTTTTACTTCTCTAGTCGAAGTAATGGCAGCAAGAGGAGGGATAATGTATTATATTAGTAGGATGCCACAAGAACTAATACTTCGGTACCAAGTTGATGCAAAATTACAGTACCGCAGTCTGCAGATACCGCAGGTCAGTGTTGTAGTATTTGAGATCGGTCTTATATTTAGGATATCACTAACTTGTCTGTGCATTGTCTGATTTATTTGTTAACATCATTACTGTGATTGGATGTAGAACTTGCTGCTTCAAATGCAACCAATTACTTCACTTATTTCTAATTTGAAGTTGTTGTTACTGTTAACTGCTGTCACCCCTCCACCTCCCCATTCACACGCACTCCAAGAAAGTGAATGCAGGGGACAGGAGACGAAGCTGCGGCTTAGCTCGGTCTCAATGCACTCTGGTTTTGGTCATGACTTTAGGAGGTCTTAACTACACCACTGTCATAGGTATCGGGACAGGTCTCGAGACTAGCAGCGTCCAGTCGTAAAGGATGCAGTAAAGCATTATCGACGTGTGATGATGATGGGGATTTTTTTCCCTGATAATGCTACATTGCGAACAACAAATCTGTGTTGAAATTGGCAGGAGAGCTAGTCAACGTTAGCCGTTAGCTGTTTGGCTAACATTAACAGAGGAGGTTCCATTGAGATACATTGTGATACATAAAAAAAAAGAAAAATCACAATAACTCATATCGAATCGCAATACTTAAAAATCGCAATACATATCGAATTGGCACCCAAGTATCGTGATAGCATCGAATCAGGAGATAAGCATATCGTTCCAGCCCTAGTGATAATGATAGAGTGGGAAACCTTCGCCAACACAATGCATTCATTTATCATTTTAAAGTTGCTGTAGTCACACCAGGCCCTTACACTATACACTATATGTCATATTAGCTCTTTGATCATCCATATATATATATATATATATACTGTATATATTAACACACACACACACACACCAGGCTTGTGACAGTGTGCAGCTGAAGGCCTTGGTATGGTGGTATGGTAGATAAAGACCGAACTGGAGGCTGTTGTGATGAAGAGGGTGACACACAGAGGAAGTGCTGCTTGATACAGAAAGAGAGCAAGACATAATGTCTGTATGGTTTGATGTGTTCTTTGTGAGTTCACTGCTATAGTGAGTCCTGTATGAGTTCTGTCATGCATACAGTAATACGCTTCAGCACACCCCTCTCTCTCTCTGTGAGGTCGAGTGTGTGGTGGAGCTGTTCTCTAGCCATAGCTGCTTCTCCTCACTATTCTTCAGTTCTCTATCAGAGAAAAGGGAGGGGGGGAAACTTGAATAGACCGGAGTAATGGGCTGAGTGGTGAGATAGAGAGAGAGAGAGAGAGAGAGAGAGCGAGACAGAGAGGGAGACAGAGGGAGAGAAAGAGGAAAATTGGGGGGAAAAAAAGATGGAAAATGTGCTTGTGTGTGTGTTTGTGTGCGTGTTAAGTCCGCCAGGAAGCTAGTGCATCACTGCTGCTTTCTAGTCTTATACTGCAGAAAGTTCTGCCCACAGGGTGCTGATAAAGACGCACACACACACACTAACACTGCACAGTTTTATCACGGTGGGATGAGTGTTAGAGCCAGATGAGTGCCAGCATTTTTTATGACTTACAAACGCACATAGGCTGTCAAACACACAATGCGGTCCGCAACCCCCCAACCTCACTGGCCACACACATGCACTCACAGTCGAGCCAAACTCATGCATTTTCATAATCATCAATAATGTTATCTCAATTTTTTTCTTAAACAAAAAGTATAAATAATGTTCCTGCTTTTTACAAACTGCTACTGAAAAGTTATCCCGATTGTTACACAAACATTTAAAACAGCAAAATCAGTGAATCTAACTAACTGTTAGCTTAGTTAGCTAACTCAGAGAGCTGTTTTCCCTTCTTCAGTTACTCTTTATTGAATAAAATGATCTACAATCCTGTGAACAGAATGCAAGGGAGGAGTAAATGGCAGAGTAAATAGAAAGCAGTTCAGTTAGCTATTGTTACTGACTAGACTCAGTTGAGTTAGCATGTTCCTGGCCTGCTAAGCATGTTAGCCATTAGCTCGCCATCTGCACTAGTTCACTAATTATCCCTGCAAGTAGGCCCAACGTCACCAAGTCCCTAGCACTGCCTGTTTCTCGAGGACATGTGGATGAATTTCACTGTGCTACTTCCTGCTGTGACTTGGCCCTAAAGGAGAACATTAAACCAAAGATGCTCTATAAAAAAGATGACTAATTACAAACTCCCCCAATGGTTTGAAGTTGTATACACTTCCTGTCTCCTAAGTGGGCGCGGTCATGGCGTGTTTGCCTCAACCCCTCATCCCCCACCTCGTTTGGAAGTGTTGCGAATGTTGTGTGGATGGATAAAAGCAGATTGGATGATATTCGCATAATGTATTTATATTTTCTTTTGCTAACATTAGATATTTACACAGCTAACAGCCATATTTGGCATTATGAAAATTAGTCAGCCAGGGCGTTCGCGAACGTTACCAGATCGCGCGAGAGTGTGTTGATGAGACAGATAAAAATGTTATTGTCAGAATGTTTTGAAGATATGTGTCTTGTAAAAAAATTGTCCAATATTTACTTTGGTGACTACGGGGCTAAAGAATCATTCATAATCTGTGTTCACGTTCACTTCTCCTATCAGAGTTTATAGACTCAGGACATGCCGCTAGTCTCCTAAAGGTGGCGGGGCAGTGGCGAAACCCACGTGATACAGATACAGGAAACTGACTCTCAGTGCGCCGTCTCCATTCTGAACTGTCTCTGATCAAACAGACTCAAGCTTGTTTTTAGATCTGGTAAAGGGGGATATGTTCACAGCCAACATTCAGTGGTTAGGGCTGTTGGATTTCAACAAAGAAGTGAGTGTCCATGATGTAAATTGAAATTAGTGCCAGACACTTAAGCCACTGGGAGAAGCTTCTTGAGTTAATTTTACCCTATCCCCTATGCATCATCGCTTACCATGTACTCATTTCTTTTTGATAATCACATTAATAATACAATGTCACACTTCTGAAATTGTCCAAAGCGGACAATGGTGATACATGTACTCGTCAGCATACAAATTCGCCATGGAGATATGGTCTGAAAATTCACAGAAAACCATTTCTCCAAATGACAAGCTTAGAGCTTTGGGACTAATATCGAAGCTCTGCTATTAAACAAGATGCACAAACAAACACACACACAAAAAGCTACTGTTAAAGGTTTTCTAAGGCAAAATCGGCTCATACAAAATGTAGTACAATGTGTTCTCGGGTTGAGCTGACGCACACACACACACACACTGACACGCACACACAGTCGACTCGACACACCTTTATTCAAATGATTCGCAGACATACACGGGCATATCTAGGCTGGGATCATCAAGCATCCCTGTATTTAGGTGTGTACTGTCGTTATTTATAGTTCAATGAAGCATCAGGCCTGACTGTAGCAGGACAGTCTGTGCTTTCTCCGCTGTGTGTGTTGACATGTGTGTGTTTGTAGCTGTGAAAATAAGATAATCTAATTCAACAGCTCTTATCTCTAATGGCCACAGCACCCCAAATGCATACGTATACACACACACAAATACACACACACACACATACACACACACACGCACTGTTATATGTTATATAGAAATGTGTGAGTGCTGTAGTGTGAGATATGGGATGAGGTTTCGTCTTTTCCATCGTTCTCTCTTTTCTCCGGGTGTCTTACCATTCAGTTTTCTATAAGCCCTTTTGCCAGTCTCTAGGATACCGACCAGTTACCGTAGCAACCAGGCTAGCCGGCCACCTCCATGCAACATGCAGCCATGCGGTCACCTGACAGCCTATCTTTCACACGATTGGACGCTGTATTTTGGCCACGTCTATTCACACGCTATTGGTTGGAAAGGGGGCCCCAACAAATTCTCTCTCCTCTCATTTTCATACCCTTACTCTATTTTCTCTCCTCTGCTTTTCTGCATCTCTCCTCTGTATCTCTCCATCCCTTCCCCCTCTCCTTCTGCCTCACTCTCGCTCCGCAAACACAGGCATTGTATTACATCAGCATAATGCTACAGTCATTGCATGGATTCACATTTGATACTTTGCCTTTGCCTGCTTTGACTAAATGTAAGGAAAAACACGTGTTTTGCCTAAGGAGCATCAGTTAAAAAGGGCTATAAAAAGAAATAAATACTGTTGTTTGTTACTTTTAAAAAAAACAAAACAATGCTGCTCTTGACCCACCATCAAAAGATGATCTTGTGACTTCCTGGTGTTCATGACCTGCAGGTTGAGATCAACTGAGTCACTGTACGAAAGGAAATAGAAGCTCTAATTTTTTTTTTTTTTTCTGTTTAGGACTGCAACTAACAATTATCTTCATTATTGATTAATCTGCCAGATTGGATTTAACCGTTTTGTTTATAAATGTTATGGCATCTTCATATTCCCTGTTTTATCCAACCATTACTCCAGAACTAGAGCTGAACGATTTAAAAAAAAAAAAATCTAATTGTGATTATTTTGACCGATATTGCAATCGCAGTATAATTTTTGATATTAGATGGGTTTTTTTTAATATAATTATTCTCATTTTCATTGGAAAACATATTCAAATTATTGTGGTGTGATTTTTGCTTGGATCTTGTATTCTGTACCAAACAAAAATGTTTCTTAAGCCTGTGGAATATGATGTGTACACCAGGACATCTTTGCAGTATGACAATATCTAATTTAAAAAGTTATTTTGACACACATGTCACTTATTGCCTCCTGCATTGTGAAAATTGCAGTAGGCCATATTGCGATTTTGATAAAAATTCTGATTAATTGTGCAGCCCTATCCAGTAAGGGTGTAAGAAAATATTGATACACAGGAGGATTGCGATATTATGTTTTGTAATACTGTATCAATTCTCCAAAACGCCTCTTAAAAAGCAGGCTCAGTTTTAAAGCTAGAATGAAGGTACTGGTGTCATATTAAACTAGAAAATCTAAGGAATCCATTGGTGACCATGTCATACTTGCATGTCGCAAAGGAGGCTAAATAATGCTCCAAAGTTAGGCTAAATTTTGGCGAGGAAAAACTGTCATGGCCATTTTCAAAGGGGTCCCTTGACCTCTGACCTCAAGATATGTAAATAAAACGTGTTCAATATGGCCCACGAGTCTCCCCTTTATAGACATGCCCACTTTATGATAATCACATGCAGTGTTTTGCCTGCAGTACAAATGTGTTATTTTCACCTATTTTAAAATGGTGTTTTTGAATATTTCTGCATACTGGGGTCCCTAGACAGTCTTAGACTTGCATAAATTAGCTATGACTGTAAAGCTGAGACTCTTGTGGATCTAATTAGTCCAATTGTATTTATGTGTGATGATGTTAGTCTCCATAGTAGCTATTTCACATAGTGACTTTTTTTACTTGGATTTTATACAGTACATATGGTCGTGTGTCTTTATACTATGACATTTTTCCTAAAATTAGATCTGAAAATTTTTTTTGTATGGTATTATGTGCGGCTGAAAATTGAGTAGTATTGTTAAGTCATGAAACAAGTCAAACATCCAAACAAAATATATTTTTTTTATTTTAATCTTCAATTTGTTTAACTCATAATTTGTTGAGAAAGCTTATAAACATAATGGTAGAACCCTATAATTTGTTGATAATGACTTCAAACTGCTTGTCAGTGTATATGTTTCATAAAAATAATACAACATAACTTATTTTACAATCCACATAGATCAGCTGCTGTCTCCCCATCTGAATGGAGCAGGTCACTGTTTTCTAGGAAAGAATATCAGTTTCTCATCCGTTCATTGTTAATTTCACTAAGCGAAGTTCTGTGGAAAGACCTTGGCTTTGCTCTGATATCCTGTCTACTGTATAAATATCAAAAAAACGTGCACATCCCTGTTTTTACTTTAAACATACTTTCCTCTAGGATGCAAATGTTGTTCTTTTCCAAGAGCTACAGTACGTACATGCACAGGAACCAAATGACTTACAGCACAACGCACAGGTGATAAACAAACATTATGATTAAAAAATCCACACTACTGATGGTCGGTGGTATGGTTGACAGCAGGGCACAAATACAGTGTACACACACAGGCAGCAACACACACATCTATAATGTGTATAATTAGCCTGCTAAACTGCCAGAGAGCCAACACCCAGACATAGGAACCACTTGTTGTCCTAAATATTGCAGCTCTGCTTCACTTGTTTATCTTTGCTTTATATAACAGCTCTCATAGAAATATGAGAATCTATTATACAATGTCTGAAGTACAGAGGTGTGCTGGGTTTGATTTGATCTTTTATCACCTCCCGGTTTTCCAAGGTTCAATCAAGTAACTTTGTTTTAATGTTTCAGTTGATATTCACAGTATTTTGATGAGTGTCACCAGGGTGTGTGTGACAGCTTCACCAGTAGACTCTGAGGCTGAGGTATGTTTGGAAAGTGGAGGGGTGACAGCTCACTGTTGGATCTAAGTATAGATGAAGTGTGAGAAGAAAGAGGCTGTGAGTGACAGAGATGCAGATTGGACGAGAGACTGATACTCAACAAGAGAGAAAGTGAGAGGAGAGAGAGCTCAAAGGGTGACAGTTAAAGAGAGAGAAACAGGGAGGGGAGTTTACTTGAAAAAAGACAGAAAATCTGAGGAAGAAACAGATATGGAGGGAAACTTAAGATTTATTGATCCCTGCGGGGAAAATCAGATTGTTTATGCAAAGCAGGATCAGTGGGGAAAAGGTAAAATAGAATATAAAGATAAAACAGAATAAATAAGCAATGCAAGCTATAAAAAGGAAAGGGAAAATTATTATTTTCCAGCCCGTTGAAAAGACCATGAGAAACGGTGGATCACCTACTGTGGTGTGGATTAACAATTCATCTTCTTTCTGTGTTTAATAAATCACAGAGCCATTAAGGACACACCACTAAACTCCCGTCCAGTCAAAGAATAGAGACGATGTAAACAAACAGTTCATTAATCATATCATGTGTGATGCTGCCCCAAGAAAACAAGCAACCACAGTCTTTTCCCCTCACAAAGGAAAGAGCACATTGATGTGTTGTAGAATTAAATACAGAAATGGGAAAGACTAATATGGCAAAACAGAGAGGCAGAGATTACACCAAAAGGAGCCAAAAAATATTCTAGTTCAGTTTTCGCGTCCAGCAGAGAGATCTTTAGCACAGCACAGGTAGGAACAGACGGTTAGCGAGAGAGAGAGAAAGAGATGGCTGCTGTAGGGCTTTTTTTAAGAATGGCCATTGACAAAGACAGATGGAGGTCCTGATGTGTGTGTTGGGGTGTTTTCAAGGAGTGTATTCATGCCATCTATTGGTCCTGCCTTAACATCCTTAGTGCACAGATAAATTCATTTTCCTCTCGTGACCCATTTCTCACTGTCGTCCAGTAATTACATTGGGTGTGGCAGGAGGGTGTATATCTTGAGAATTGCTGGTAAAATAGTTCATCTAATATTCTCAGTTAATGTTTGATTGTGTGTGTAGACACAGCTGCCACAGATGTGATTGATTGGTGTCTGGGATGTAGCTCGTAGCTTGACTGTGTTGTTAATATGTAGATGGACACACACACACATTAAGGCTGGAATTAAATGAAGCATCACACACCATTGTTTAAGCTACAGAACAGCTACGAAGGACCACACACCTTTTGGGTTATGAATATGCGGAGTTGGTGTTTGTGTGTGTGTGTATTAGTGCAGGTGTGACAGACCAGACCAGAATATCATCTCCATAGCAACATAACATTCCCATTCAAATCAACGTAGCAGGATGGGCAGAGTGGCGGACATTTTTATGTGTACCATTGCCATTGCGACCATTGTAGCATGGCTAACTTCCATATAAACTAAACCGACTTATGGCAAGTCACGGTCTCACTGAAGTGAGGTTTTGCAGTAACGGCTAAAACAAGCAGTGGAGTAGTAATGTTACGAAGCATAGAGAGCCAGAGTAAAGGAGTAAAATTTAGCAACTTAATGCTTCATCCACACACTTTTATCACAGTTTAGGAAAGCATATTGCTATCGCCAGATGAGTGACAACTTTGTTCAGCTCGTTTTCAATAACCAATGTAGCATTAATGCTTGGTGGAATCAGCTAGAAAGCTAGTTAACTAGCGGACAACTGCCTAGTTAGCTAGGTAATTCCATCATGCTTTAATGCTACACTGGTAACAGAAAATTAGGGTTGGATTTCTGTGCCACTGTGTTATTTAAAAATCATTAATAAATATAAAACACATTACAGGGATTGTGCTGCTGGAATTACTGTGTTGCTTAAGTGTACAGCGCGGCTCAAGTAACGTTACGTTAATCATATGCTGAAATCCAGCGTCCTCCACGACTGCATAAGGCTGCATATCTTTCTCTATAAACCTCCCCAATGCTTTAGTTATGTTTTTGCATGTCTGAGTCTGCATGTAGAGGCTGTTTAAATGCTGCAGGGAGAAGGAGTTGCTCTTTTATACCCAAAGTGTTGTCGCTAGCATAAACCACACGTGTTGCACAGTGTTTACACACAGTCGCTGTTTTATCCACCACTTTTTTCCCGTCATTTTCATAGGTAACACTAAATCCGTAATGCTCCCATACAGCAGAGCGAAATGATGCTGGTGGATCCTCTAACTATACTTTATCGTGTCCACTTGCCATTTCCTTAACTGAGTGACAGCCGCACTCTGCACTTCATCCTGAGAAGAGGGCTGGGTCACGCGTCATCAACACATGCGCAGTAAAATCTGGTCTGCACTCGCCAAAATTGAGCCAATAGCAACGCGTGACCGCAGCTTCAGTTACACTGCGCATGTGTTAAGCCCCATACCTCAAGACCCATGTCCGCCCGTGTCCCACCCTCCTTCAATAGGCCTTGATTTCTCATGTGACAATAAACAGGAGCTTAACTCTACATGAAAAAATACACAATCGGCCTCATAACTTATTGCAAATGAACCAAACAATTCATAGACGTCCTGAACCGTGACTAGCGAACCGAACGGTTTGGATTTTTTACTTGAATCGTTCCATCCCTAGTTGTAACCATAACAACTAAAAACAATCGGCATTTTTTTTTTTGTATTAGTCATAACACCACGGAAAACAATTCAATGTTCAATGACTTTGTTTTCGTAGGAATGAAACCAGTTTAATGACTCACATATCCTGTAAGTCTTAACCAGAAACTATGCAGGAAGTGATTACATGTCATGTTCATGCTCATTTGATTTTGATTTGACTCATTTGAACTTTTAGAAGTGTGATTTGTCTTAATACTACTGCTACTATAATACTCAAAACAAATAGTCTTCATCAGGGCTGTGTAGGTGTGTTTTGATGGTCACCATGAGTAAACAACCCCACTACTATCATCAGATCATGACTCAAAATGTTACCAAATCCTGAGGGGTGTACGTCACCTTTTTCAAACTTAGTCCTACCCACTTCACACCAGTGAGAAGAGCATAGACAAAGACACAGATGAAGAAACATTTTGTGTGAAAACCAAAACTGTTCTTAACTTTGGCAGAACATGTTGTGTTCACTTAGGAGTCCATTGCTTATAGTATGAAACTATTGGAGAAAATGTGTTTTTCTGGCCTTTAATTTGTCTTGTTCAGCTCTAGTGTAAATAATCCTGTTAGCATTTTGATGCAGCTATTGCAAAAAGCTGGATATAGAGTCTTACGTCTTAGCTTAGAATTGATGATGAATAAGTAAATAAACCGTTAGCTCAGACTCTCTTCAAAATGGCTATGAGATGTACATTGAAACAACACACCCAGCCAAGACGTGGCCTGTCAAATAAATAATGTGAGATTTCAGAACAGAGATCAGAGCCCAAAAGGTTTGAACACAAGCTCATTGCACGTCCACCATTTGCAATTTGTTCCTATTTTGGAGAACTATCATTATAATATTGTTCTCCACAGCAGGTGGAGACTGTCAGTACCCTCATAAATATACTGCCCTGCAACAAAGGCTTTTGCATAAGTAATGTTTTGTAGCACACTTGTGTACATGCTTATGATTACATGCATGCTCGCTCCTCCTCCTGCTCTCTCCACCTCTTTCTCCGTCTCTCTCAGGGTTGAGGTGGGGACAGTAGGATTGATTTTTTAACTGCGCTCTCTGGCTGCTATTGACTAAGTGTGTTTTAACGATCCACTCATATAACAGCACGTACTGTACATGCTCCATATCCGCCACCTCCTTCCTCTGTGTGTGTGTGTGTGCTGTCGTGGGTGTGGTTGCAGGATGCCCTGTGAGGGTGGCAACGGAAGCTCCACTGGAGCAAGGCATGGACCACACACAGACATATATATTTATACAGATGTGTGTGTCAGTGTATGTGTGTGTTAGGGCTCCATTGGGGCAGTCTGCAGGAGGGCGGAACAACAATTTAATATTTTATCACTTCCATTATTCAGCAACTGCTAGAAAGAGAGAGGGAGGGAGTGGGAGAGAGACCAAGGGAGAGACAGGGAGGGTGGGAGAGAGAGAGAAGGAGGTGGTGTGTGTACTTCAAGCTAGTACGATGTGTTGGCAGTACATCTGACATATATATCAATAACATTAGTTGAATGTAATTGATTGTAATTGATTGAAATGCGGAAATGAAGCAGCAATGATTGATTGAATGAATGGTTTTAAATGTCTATATTTTTTATATTTTTGTATATTGAGAGGAAATTAGAAAAGGGAGGAAGGGAGGAGAGGAGAGGTGGAGTCGAAAGCAGAGCTGGATAGGAAAAGGGATGGAGGGATAGATGAAGGAAAAGGAAGGATGATGCTGATGGAGGAGGAGGGTGCAGCAGAATGGATGGGAAGGGGGGGGAGAGAGAGACAAGATTGCATTCCTGGGAAATGAGGATGGTCACCATGGCAACTGCAGCTGAGAGTCACATGATGCAGAGGAGTGAGAGAGAGCGCAAAAAAGAGAGCGTTAGAGGGTGGGGTCGTGCCAGCAGACGACAGAGGAGGAGAGAAGAGAAAAGAGATGGTAATGAAGAGAAATAATAAAGTGTAGGGATAGATAGAAAGACAGCAGGAGGTGGAGAAAGAGAGGAGACATAGAACCACATATGCAACGATATACAAGTATATGTAAAGTGAGTCACTGTGTGTGTGTGTGTGTGAGTGTGTGTGAGTGTTTATTTACTGTTGGGCTTTTTTGTAGGCCACTGGATTACAGTGACGTCATGTAAGGTTTGTTTGTCCGGAGGAGGCATGATAAAGGTTAGACTGTAAGAGACAAGAGCAGAAAGAGAAATAGAGTAGGTGTGATTGACAAGAAGGTTGAAGAAAAGAAAACTCTAGTCCAAAAATAGAAGAGAGGAGGGGAGGGGTGGGAGAGAGAAAGAGATACCGAAAGGAGAGTGAGAACAGATTGTTGAGGGAGAATGCCAGCCATGTTTTTTTTCCAAGATATCTGATGGCTGATGCTCACTGTGACGTCAACAACAAACACACACACACTTACATGTACATTTTATTGTCTCTTTCTTTCTTGCCTGTG
Source organism: Sebastiscus tertius (assembly GCA_916701665.1). Lineage (NCBI taxonomy): Eukaryota > Metazoa > Chordata > Actinopteri > Perciformes > Sebastidae > Sebastiscus > Sebastiscus tertius. Next base: position 88,403 of record CAKAOH010037774.1, on the reverse strand, counting down.
TTTTATTCATGCATATCTCTGTCTTATACATGCTGCTTGTGATTGTGTTCCTCTATACGTTAACTACATAACAAATGCAATTTTTATGTTGCCTGTAACATCTGGCCAGTTTAGAGTACAGTGTGTGCTGTGTGGTAGCTCAATAAGCATATGCTCCGGTGCACTTGCCTTTGTGGATCTGGAATTGATTGCTTTTCACTTAAAATTAATCTATATCCATTCCCATATGGAAAATCTCTGGAGAATATAAATTGATTTTACAGCATAACACATAATTTGGTCACATCTTCGGCCCGGTCAATTTATCGGTCTAGCTCTGATGTACCAAGCTAGCAAACAACGGATAGACTGTATGTGTGTCTTTATCTAATTTTTAAACATTTTGAACTTGCAGAGACGTAATTTGCATCTAATCCAGAGCATTCTCATTCCCAACTCGTCAACTACGGCAGCTGGGTTAGTGTCGCTTCGCGTCAAACTATGACACACTGTAAAAGAGGAAGTCCGGTGACGTATCGGTGACTTATAGTAATTGAAACTGACGTATTTTAACTTGCGTGTGTAAGTATGTAACATACTTAAAGGAACAGTGTGTAATATTTAGGGGGATCTATTGGAAGAAATCGAATATGATATTAATAAGAATATTTTCTTTAGTGTATAATCACCTGAAACTAAGAATTGTTGTGTTTTTGCTACCTTAGAATGAGCCGCTAATATCTAGATACGGAGCGGATCCTCTTCATGCAGCCGGCCACCATGTTTCTACAGTAGCTCATATTGGACAACTCAAACACTGGCTCAAGAGAGGGCCATTCATGTTTTTTGTGTTGGCCGCCATAGTTCTCCTACACGCTTGGCACACGTGAGAAGTTTCAGTTGGTTACAATCTGCAAGCACACCACTAGATGCTGGCAGATCCTACACACTGGACCTTTAACTTAAGTATGTAACTTTTATGTTACGTAGCAAACATACTTATTTTAACTTACATAACTTACCCAACATACTTATTTTAACTTACGTAACTTAGCAACATACTTAATTTGCGTAAGTAACTTAAATTACGTAACAAATGTAGTTATTTTTACCCAAACCATGATCTTTTCCTCAACCTAACCAAGTAGTTTTGTTGCCTAAACCTAACCAAGTAGTAACGTAATGCACTTAACTTGTGTCACATACTTTACATACTTAAAATACATCACGTACGTAACGTAATGTTAACCATGTGTAGAAGTCTATCTAACTTCCCTGCACGTTTAAAAATGGCGCTAAAGGGGTACCCAGTGCGTTCAAAAGTGACACCAAGGGGTCCTAACCAAGTGTCTGTATGTGACGAGTTGGGAGTGAGTACGTGTTGGTCTAATCCAAGCAGAAACTTCCGGTGCTGAGAAATTAAGCCAATGCTGAAGTGCAAAAAACTGCAGTTCTTCAAATGGCCACTTGAGGCTGGCTCCAAAAGTGAGTCAGCCCCCATAGACCCCCATGTTAAGATGCCTGATTTTACAGCAGAAATAAACATGTTTACAGTCTGGGACAAAAAACGTTTTTGGTCTCTAGCTAATTTCCCCGTTCATGACAGCTGTACAGGGGTGAATTTTTATATAACTCAACCCTTTCAAATTATATTAAGGCTTAAAGCTGCAGTGGGTAGAATTGGAGCAAATATGATTAAAAAAAGTTATTTATATAAAACGGTCACTATATCCTGACTGTAGTTCATGAAACAGGTAACCTGAAAATGATGTGCCTCTGTGTCCTCATGTGCTCGTAATGGCATCTGCAAGATTTCACAGACCAGAGAAAAACAACCAATCAGAGCTGATCTGGAGTCTACCGTCCAACTTCAGTCTATGAGAGCCACGAGTAAATCACTCGCGAACTCTGACAAAAGGGTCAAACTAGTCAGCGCTGATCAAATATGAATCAATATTCTGTTACTTTAATGCCAATGTCTCGCCTCAAATGTTTTCAGAATCATCTTGTAGTGCACGGTTTAGCTGTAAAATGAAAAAGCTTGTAAACCGGCAGCCATGTTGAGATCCCACCAGCCGGAGCACAGCCAATAGTAGCGCTTTCTTTCTGAAATGACCTGTGATTGGTCAAAGTCTTCCGTCATCCGATTTTTTTTAAAGCCTGAAAACAGAGCCATGATGAGGTGCAGAAGTCTAGTTTTCTCTCAGAACACTTGAATTACAATATGCTTAGAGGTTATTATGGGATTTTTGCCCAGTGATGCCAAAAAGTTGTTGCCTACTGAAGCTTTAAAGTTAGGCATATTGAAGGCGTGGCCGCTTTGAGGTGGATGCCGTCTCAGGTTGATCTACCTCTTTTCCCATTTTTTGGGATAGTCATGAGTTGGATTGTCGTCACTGCCAACGGCAACGGATGGAGCAACCCACTTCACATCGAATCTTCAGAAACCTATGGATGATGTCACCTACAGTATATTGTCCATATTTTATACAGTCAATGGGCTATTTGCGTCTTTCCATTGACTTTTTATACACTCACACCACCTCTAAAATTTGCCTTGCATTCTCTCTGAAGTAAGTCATATGTTCTATAGTACAGTTTTTCATAGTTCATTCATTTTATTTGATTATTATGGGTGTGTGACTTTTTTTAAATGGTGTGTGTGTTTGTGACTGAGAGAAAAACACAGTGGTGAGATGTTTGATCTCACTTTTCATACGATTGAGTGAAACAAAATAATTTAAGTCATAAACTATACACACATCTACCACAATGTGAATGTGAGAGAGAAGAGCTATTTTCTGTTCAGTAACGTGTATTGCATGACATTGTTGAATGTTTGATAGTAATTGGCCAATGTAGGCGTCCTGTGGTCTGTTACTTCTGAAAAAACACACTCAATTTAACAGTTTCACTTGTAATTACATCACTTAGCAGTCAAGATCATTTTGTTGATTTTTAATCAAATTAGCATGCCATACCTTTTGCCAAAACATATTACTCATTTTGTTACTGCAGATGGCCCTAAATTACTCAAGCTTGTTATAAAATAATTTAGAGTCAGTATTTCATGTCAGATGATTAAAGCCGCTGATAAATGACTGCACAACAAATGGGATAATGCACAAGAAAGCTGGCCACGATAGCAAAATCAGCTCCCTTAGGGGTAGATGCAAGATAAGATGCATCTACTTTATGGCTGCTTTGCTTACATAAATGTTAGATAAAAGGGCTACATGATGGCCACTCCAATTTAGGTCATTTACATGCAGTCAAGTAACCGTCCGCTTCCTGCAGCTATTAGATAACTTAAACATAATATAAAGGAGAGACCTGGTTTGAGGATTAAAAGAACACAGTTAGCACAGCAAGTCTGCTGGGGAAACATGATTTCTTAGTCATGTATACAATTCAAACCAAGTTGCCAACTGTTTTTATCCTTGCCAACGATGTGTCTCAGGGATAGAAGTGTTGGTCTGTCTGTCAGTGTCTCTGAAATACCTCCACAACTATTGGATGGATTGACATTAAACTAGCTACAGACATTCATGTCCCCATCAGCGTGAATTGTAATAACTTTGGTGACTTTTCATCGACCGTCATCATTCATTCTAAATTTGTATTTGTCAAACTTAGTTTTATGACTAAATACCTAATATACAGTAATGTAAAGCTAATGACATTCCCATCAGCTTCAGCTGTTCTTTGTATTGAGCGCAAATGTTAGCAACATGCTAATATGCTAAACATGCTATATATCCGCATGCTAACATTAGCATTTAGCTCACAGCACCGCCTTACAGGCTCACAGAGCTGCTAGTGTAGCTGTAGACTCTTAGGTTGTGGTCAAAATCGCACAATTGCTCACTAACATTTTTTCCAACAGTCAATTATTGAAACGGTCTGCATCGCAGTCCATCATTGCACAGTTTGAAGAGACCCAATGCATTTTGGGGCGGTTGTGTATGTCCAGTAAGCTCACATCTCATGTACAGAAATTATTGCTAATGTTGTATACATTCATGCTTTTCTCGCGTACACAAAATCCACATACTATGCAGTTGGAACGCACTACATACTCAATTTTACATCATGGTTAGTATGAATAAGGCTCTGTTTGAAATCGCATACTAACATACTAGTATTGATTATGTTTTGCATGTCCTTGACATAGGTCCAAGAGAGGGAAGTGCTGCTAAGATAACAGTGTGGCAGGAAGAAAGAAATGTATCGCTAGACTGTTAAATTTAAATTCACTTACAGTAAATGCACTCAGTCTTGGTTGAAAAATAGTGCAGTTTTTTTTGTTTGTGGTAAACACATCTGATTAAGGCCAAACCTCAAGGAAATGCCGGTTTTACAGTAATCAGGTCATTACAGTGCTTGTGAAACATACAGTTTGCTGACTGAGCTGATTTCCTGATTGTGTGCATTCTTGTGTACGTAAATGTAGTCAGTGGTTGACATGTGTGATTACTAAAAATATATTCTCATACTAGTTATGTCTCCTCTAGATAGGGTAATTTCGGGCAACGGTTAAAAGATAATTACTTTCCCTGTTTCCTTGACAACTGTGATTGTATGTTTGTGTGTGTACATATGTGTTTATGTGTGTTTTATGTGTGTGCATGTGTTGAAGTTTGAGTTGATAACAAAGATGGCTGCAAAGGAAAAAAAGGAGCATTCCCACTGTGCTGGTCTGAACAGTCCTTTACTATCACACAAGCTCAAACACACACACACACACACACACACACACACACACACACACACACACTGACCCTGTGCCTTCCAATATGTCAGTTTAGACAGTATCCTTGGCTTGAGCTGTGGGTTTTAAGTGTGTCTGTGGCCCACTGCCCAGGACTTTAAACTGGATCACACTCTGAACACACACACACATTTACACAAACCTAATACAGGCTCTCAGTTTCTTCTCTCTCTGCCCTTCATTCATACCCGCACTCCCAGATGTACACACACACTCTTTCTCATTCCATATCAGGCGTTGTGCGGCTGCTGACAGAGCGGACAGAGCATCAGTAGCGGAGAGAAAGCTATGGAGCAAAGCTTTTTCCCGAGCTTAAACACATTTACATCAGATCAAATCCCTTTGAGTGAGATTGGCGCCACGTATAAGATGACAGACGTAGAGGTGGACAGATGGAGAGAGCTTCAGTTTAATGTTAATGAGAGCATGTTTGGGATGTCATGGTGCCTCAACAGGCCAAACTGCAGACCTTGGACTTGGGTTTAAATGTGGCTCATGGATATTGTCACTGCCATCACTCTTTTTTTCAAAGACCGTACTGACCACAGTGTCGGAGGGCAAATGAATCACATCTAGCAGCTTTCATGTTTGTCTGACGCAACAGAGTTTGTCAAATAGTGTTTCCAGAAAAGACCAATATTAAACTGAGCTGTGAGATAGTCAAAATACATTTTGCGTTCTATTTTACATGAAATCTATTTCCTGCAAAAACAAATGTGCATGACCAGCAATTTTTTCAGTTTTGGTGACCACATACGTTGGCGGAAATCAGGTGCAATCAGGCGCAGCTGGGCGCAAAGTGGAAGAGAGGCTGAATACATTACTAGTAGGAGGAATACAGAATCAGCAGGTGAAGTCAGGGTGAGCTTCAGTAATGGCCACTCACATGAGCTCCTCTCATCCCCTTTAAGAGCAGCAACAGGTGAAACAGAGAGACTAAGGTATCCGGGAGAGAGAAATCTCCTTGACGCACCTGAAGTTCTAAAACAAAAACATACAAACAGCTCTCCAAATATTAATATGCCTCGTCTCCTCCTCCACTGCCTATTTGAAAATGCTAATTTATGTCTTTAAAGTCCAATAAATGATTTGCAAAATATCGGTCCTCATTTATCAAATGGAGAAAAACATCCCTTATATCCTTGAACAAAGAAATGCAAAGTAGGGTTTGAAGATTTGCCCGTTAGGTGTTTAGAAAAATGCACATGGTCAGTTGTCATTAATTCCCAGTGTCTTATCTGAATATTTAAATAAGTAATGGAGGTATTTACGCTGTACATGAAGTAAGCAGGATTTTTGAGAGGTGTGAGTGTGCGCCTAAGCCACAGAGTTGGTTCTGAGCAGAGGGTAAAACAAGTGAACGTTATCCACTGAAAACATGGAGGGTGTTTCTGCCTCCACACACATCAGTGCATTTTTGTCTATTTTTTAAAATGTATTTATTACCTCTTATCGTTGTGCGTCCCGATAGTATCCTGCGCCCCGAGCTTTAGCCTTTACTGCCCAGCAGCAGCTCTTAGCCTTTATTTCATGTTGAGTTTTACCGGTGTGGGACAGGTACAGGGTTGCAAACTATACACTCTGCTCTGGAGATAAAAAATAAGCAAACAACCTGTGTAAACTTGTTCTAAAATGAAGTCACTTACATTATTTGTTTACATTATTTGTTTGCAGCATACAGTAGGATGGATACGTTTGTGGTGTTACTGATAATGTGTATATTTATCTATGTGCCTAAGCCACAGCTGCAGGTTTTATTATGGTTGTAAGTGGAAAAATCACTGTAATAAATCTCTTGACATGACTGAAAAAAGTTTTAAAAAATATAGTTTACACTCTTGCTTTTAGTAAAAACATCCGGACAAATTAGATGGAGGTCAGGACACATCCTGAGGACAGCCGCGCTATTTTAGATGCATTTACTGTTAAACTTGAAATCTGTGAGTAAAATCTTTCCAGTCTGATGTTTAGAAAACACAGAACATTATTTACTGTTTTGATCCTGACCGATCCTGTCAGCGTGTCCAGAGATTTAATTGATTATTGAAGTCACGCTGCTGTGTCATCCCTGTGTAAAATGACAAAAAAAAGTGTCTTGTGCCAGAGGAAAATTGCAGAAAAACTGCGCTTGCCCTAGCATTGGCTTTTCTTTTTCTCTCTCTCCCACACACACACACAGACCAAAAACTTTTATTATTCTGTTATTTTATTAATCCCATTCATAAGAAATGTTATTGTCCTCTAAAATCTTGTTTCAGCATTGTCTATTTCCTCCTCCTTGAGGGGGAGATGGAGGGTGAAGGACTGATAGGAAATCGTTGTGGGAAATAGTAAACATTCATGGTCAAGCAGAACACGAGTGAATTTATTTATTTAGCCAAGCCACTGAAATATGCATCATACCTCACACAAACCCCACCTGACAGACAGTATGTGACAAGAATAAAGTAGAAGGTAATTTGTTGATGTTTTTAGTTTACAACATTTTGTAAATGCTGATTTTGATCGTGAAACAGATCATGTTGTGTAATCCTTTCCCTGGCTCCTACTCCTGCAGTGGACTAAAAGCTTACAGAATCGGAGGACCTTTGCCTAAATGATACTATCATTTCTGAGAGACATGTATGTACATTTCAAATACAACTGAGTATGAGCAGAGTCACTCTGATTCCAGGTCTCGTGGAATAAGTGTAAACTATAACAGATTATTAAACAGGATGTCAATGTAGTCAGTGGAGGAAGGATGACTTAGATGTCACACACACACATGAATGGATGGAAGAATGTGTGTTTGGTGAATATATGTTTGGTACAGTTAGTTTAGGCTGATAAATGGGTGGTGGGCGTACTGATTGGCTATAGATCGGAGACAATAACAGAGATGTGAAAGGACCTACAGTCAGTGCCGAAGTGCTCTGATTGGCTATTGAATGGAGGGACAGAGGTAAGGAAGGCGAGAAAGGAACAGATGCAGAGGATGAGGGAGGGATGATGATGGCACCGATGATTACATCTTCACTGTCCAAACAGGGATGTAGAGCAGGCAAACAGATAGCACATCTGGCTTTACATACACACACAAATATATACATTCATCAAGGTTGTCATCATCAACTTACAGTAAAACTACGACAGAAGCTACAGTAGGTATAGCAGAGGATAAACTGAAATACTCAACTATTTGAGAACCTTATTTTTGTGTACGTGCAAGAAACTGTTTTACTGAATGCTAATTGAAACAAACTCAATCAAAACTAATTCAGTTCATTAAATACATTTAGAAAAAAATATTTATCAGTGATACTAAAAGATGCTGGCGCTAAAACTGCAGAAAAAAACGGGAAAAAATACCATATAAAAAGTACATGCACAGAATTTACCAAAATGCAAATGCTGGAATTGCTGGTGTAAAAAATAGAATGAAATCCTAAAAAAATAATACACAGAATGATAATCACTCTGCAATAAGCAATCCTTTCCTCACAGAGAAACTGTTGCACACACTTCAGACTGACCCTGTACTGTGGTCACTAAGACAAAACAACACTTTTAGAACTTAAATCTGCAATAATAAATGTGTCCAGAACAAGCTGTCATATATATATTATTATTATTATTAACTTTTTGGTTGTTTTTTTTCTCTAATCTATGAGACAAATGTAGAAACTCACTTGTCACATGTTCTTATATGCATACGCACACAGGCACACACACCGTGGTGACAGAGTTAAAAACAGTTTTACACAGCACAGGACAGTGAAGCGCATGTCAGTAGTGATAGAGGTGAGAAAGGGAGGAGCAGTGCAGGACAGGGAGAGGATGTAGAGTTATGAAAGGAAAAGAGATTGTTGATTGAAAAAGAGAAGAGAAATGGCAGGCAGTAAGATTTAGAGAGAGGGGAAAACAAAAAATGGAGAGGAAGAAAGGGGAGGCGTATGGGAGACTGACGAAAGGACAGTGAGATGGGCAAGAATGAGAGAGAGAGGGAAGGCTGGTGTGAGAAATAAAACCAACGATGGACAGAAATACGGGGGGGAGAAAGAGAAAGAGGGAAAAAACAAACATGATGCCAGGGGAGGACAAATGGAAACAAACATGGACATGGGCACTGATGGAAGGAGAGATGAAGGACAGATACAAAAAACAACACTGGAGCGATGAGTGTAGATAGAGGTCGGACAGAAAGAGACTATGACAGAGTCGATGATGATGGAAGGATGGCTAATGGCTGAGAGAACCACTAGGTTAGTGGATGACGTCAGGCAGGTGGAGAGTTGGTATGCTTGGATGCAGAGAGCGATAGACAGGGAGGAGCAAACTCCCCACAATAAAGGAAATGACAGGTCTGGTTGAAGTCAATTTCGGAACCCATCGACTATCGGTGTGACGAAGATTTAGCCTCTGGGGGGGAGCAAATATTTCTGGGGTTCCAATGTAGCCAGGGGATATCGGGCCGAAGACTTCCTCTTCTGTGCGCTGGTCATTTGTTTACAGTTTGATTAGGCATGTACGACTGGATTTTTTCACAAGTAGCTAGTTTACAAGCTAATTTTAAACCAATAAAAAGCGAAATCATAGTCAGACGATGACCGATGGCTTACTGACTTTGGTGATCCTCTGACTCCCTCTAGCTCCAGTATCAGGTCTGATTTTTCACTTATCATGTGAAATATGTCAACATATATACTGAATAGATTGGAACAACATTTTGCACTGAGATTCTTGGTTACCAGATGATGAATCATACTGACTTTGGGGATCCCCTAACCTTTCATCTTTCGCCATCATCAGGTCAGCTTTATACTTTGTCCAATACTTTGATTTATGACCAAATACCTGGAAAAAAACTAATGATGTCCCCATCTGGGAAAGATGGGAAAGAGAGAGAGGGCAAGAAAAGGGAAGAGAAAAACAGAGAAGGAGACAAAATGGGCATATAAAAGCCTGCATCTGTTGAATTTGGACAAATTAATCAAGCTTTGAGTTATTATGTTGTAACATCCTGTGAAAAAAACATTTTATAAACAAGCCTCATTGTGAAATCACTCCGCTGGAGAAATCTTTGTTGACATAATTAGCTTTTTGAACAGTGTAAGTGGATGTGGGGTTAGCCTAGCACCTTGGTGAAATCCCTCAGCAAATGAAATGTATTGAGGCTGTACCAGGCGACTCCCAGGTGCGAGTGTGTCAGACTGGGTGAGTTTTAATCAGGTTGCTGCTGCAGGAGCATAATGCATGGTCTGTCAATTCTCCAATCTCACGTAATCTGTTATTATCTCTTCCTGATTGCTTGGCATGCTGTGAATTTCAGGGGTATGTGGAAACTCAAACAGATCAGTTATTTTCATTTCAGCCTGAGTGCCGTGCAATCTAATTATACTGCCTGGATAAAATTACAGTAAGGGAATAACAACACTCATCTCGATACTATACTGTTTCATTGGTAAAAGTATTTCATTCTTTAGGACGTAATGATATATTGTTACAGTGATGGAGTTAGCCAGGTTTAGTGTTGCATATAGAGGTGGGAGTAAAAATCAGTTCATGTAAGAATAAAGATTTGTATCTTCTAAGATCCTGAATCGATTCACTCCTTCCAAAAATCAATTTTTAAAATGTTTGTTTCTACAAAAGAACCTAGATATTGCTACTGATGGACAGTAATCCTACACGCAAAGTTATAGGTGTGTCAAGCATTAGCTTGTCATTAGCAGGGTTATTTTGTGTTTCATTTATTTTTGAAATTGGGAAGTTTCTGAGAAATAAAACGGCAGCTTGCTAAAGCCTACCATTTTTATTTATGTAACAGGCAGCATTTTATTATTTTTTGTGTAACTTAACTATTAACTGTAACTTGTTATTCTTGAAATCACTGAAAATTCAGAAATACTGAAAACTTTTTAGTAAAAAGTGATTATTTGTGCCAGTTTAGCATGAATAAATGTTACCTTTTGTCTTAGGTTTGCCTTTGTGTGTTTACATTATTGCAATCAGTTGGTATAACCTTTTCAAATCTATGAAGTCCATAATCTTATACACACTTTACTCTGTTCGTACCATAATTTGCTATACCACCTTTATGAGTACATCCAGTACACTTTGCACTCCAATGTACTGAATTGAGAATCGATTTTGAGTTGAATCGTGATCCCAAGAATCAAAATTGAATCGTGAGATACCAAAAGATCCACACCCATAGTTGGATAGATGATTTATATATTTGATCTGTGTTTACTCTGTTTTGTATTTCATTTTGCTGACTCAAAGATTTCTCAGGCCACAGTAATAGAAATATCTCATTTATAGAAGTACCTGTAGGTTGAAACTGTAGTGAAGTATGTTTAGGTCCATTGGTCCATTATTTGTATGTCTGATTCTCATATTTCAAGCTTGCTGACATGAATTATATTGATGTAATATTGTTGGTCACAGAAGGAAAATTGGATGTTTGGGATTTGATTCATTTAAAGGGACTGTTTGTAAGAATCAGAAATTGGTTGTAACAGCGGCACCTGTGGCCGTTAAGTCAATGGAAGTCAGCGTCCTGTTGCTCGCGCTTGCCCCTGTGCACGCACTACCTGAATGTGAGCGAGCATCCGTCAAAACAGTGAGGTGACACACATCAGCTAAAACCATAATATCACTCTATATTTCACCTGCTTGGCAGTAATGTTAGCTGACCAGACGAAGATCTCTCCATGAATCAATGCTGATCCAAGTGTTGGCTTTTCCTGCCTCAGCCTCCCGACCGCGGTCGGAGAGGATAACGTTTCTCGCAGCGGTCCCGTCACTTCACAAGACACGGGAAACCTCTGTTGGTCTGGAGGAGCTGCAGCATTTATTTCTGCTCAAACGTCCACTGTACATTCACTAGATATTCTCAGAGCTTCAAATTCAAAAGATTAGATAACATAAAGTAGATGGTATGGTATGGTTATCTCCTTTCTTGTATTGGATTTAAAATAAAACCTGACAAATCCATTTTAAGACTTTGCATAATAATCTTCCCTTGTAAGGCAATTTCAAGATCTCCTGACATCAACAATAAATGTACATTTTCTAATGCAGAGCCAGAAGCAGTTCATTTTATAATGGCCCTTCATCAAGTAAGTTTTGGACTGACATACAATCATTTATTTCCAATAAAACTGGGCAGTCTGCTACATTTGTAGGGAAATACATTCTAACTAAATTTGACTGTAACATCAACATTTTGTGTTTTATTATTCATGTAAATCTCATGCTACTAATGGGTAAAATAAATTTCATATACACACACAGCAGAAGTCATCCCTGATCACAAATGTATTTTTGGTAGAATTTAGCTTCCACATAGATCCCTGAAGTCTAAGGAGCTGGAGCTGTATCAGCATATTAAGAGTACAAAGGTCAGGGCCTCAGTGTCCTGGTAATATTACTGTGAGCAAGAATGATCATATAGGAGGTAAAGTGCTAATGTAGGAAAAGAAATGAGTAACGGCAAAGACCAAAGGAGTGAAGGGGGGCAGGGATCAACTGCTGGATTCAGACAAGATGCTACTAATGGCAGCACAATCTAAAGGAGATCTCTGCAGCTGGTTTACTCATAGCTAAGAGGCTTTCTACAAACACAGAATGACACGTCTTATATAAATTATAGCAATATAAGCAATATCAAGACATGATTGCGTAATCTTTGCAGGAAAAGCTACAATATTCCACAGATATCATCCTTGTCTATAAAATTCAATGTCACAATAGGAACCATATGGCTAATGGTTTGCTGATATCAAGCAATCAATGTAGAACCTTATTGGCAGAACTATTATCATCATATGGCCTAAACAACTTTAAAACAGTTAGTCTATGTCAGCTACCAGGAGCTAATTTACCTGAGATCAGTGCAGACCAACAGTCTCAGCCCCTAAAGGAACCAGAGCCAGACAACATTTTCCTCTTTGGCCTTTTGCAGCTATGAAAAAATACCCAGAAATAAAGGTTTGCCTCAGCTGGCTGATGATTTTTAGAGCATCTTATGGAAGGTTTGCCTACATTGCAATTTGATGACATTAAAACTATATTTGAACTCAGGCCTCGCCATAAACTGCAGTAGCATTCTGGCGTGTTTTTGTATCTGTACTGACTTAGGGGTTTGTAATGGCACATGGATTGTAAATGATGCTTTTTGTGAAGGCTTTTCACCGGGAGAATAAAGGGACCGGTTGGAGCTGGAAATGCTCTCATTCTGTTCTCTCTCTCCCTAATCTTGTTCTTTTCTTCTGTCATCTCCTGTAATCGCCTTCGGTAATTGTTGTCACCTCAAACCTCCTCTTGTCTCCTTTTTATCCTCCATCCATGTTAAAGAGGTAGTTTGGATTTTTTTGAAGTGGGGTTGTATGAGGTACTTATCGATAGTCAGTGTATTACCTACGGTAGATGAGGGTCAGCATGCCCCCAGTTTGGAGAAACAGACAGGAGTACCAGCACAGGAGCAAACCAATGTACTGCTGTTGACGGATCAGACTCCATTGACAAACACAGTAATTTTATCCCGTGTTCTGCGAGATAGAATTACTGTTTTTCTCAAAGGAGTCTGGTGGCTTTGAAGAGAGCATAGATAACGGCTTCAGTTCCTCGTCTGAAAGGGCTGTCTGTCGGCAAGGTAAAGTGGTGAAAATATTCTAAATATAGCGTACGCTTTTTTAGATGAGCCTTTCTTATAGGTGTCCCCCCTCCAGGTCATTGTTCTTGCTCTTCTGCTATATGTAATAGCTCTATATTTTTTATATCGCACATACAGTATACATACTGTCGTGAACAGATAATCTCTGTTTACCCAGTGGCACACTGTTTAAAGTGCAATGTGCAGACAGTCTCTCTGTGGTGCTTGTTTGTTTACAATAATTATATTAATGTAATTTTGAGTGGTGATGTGATTACAGCACCTTTTTGAATTTAGAGAAGATGCTGCTGCTCCTCCTCAGGCCTCTAAGGATACTAACCTCCTGCTTCTCCCTTCTTGTGTTTCCTCCAGGCGGATGCTAAGATGGTGTGTGATGTGGTCAGTCGTATGGAGGACACAGAGCCTTACTCCGCCGAGCTGCTCGGCGCCATGATGCGTCTGTGGTCTGACTCAGGCATCCAGGAGTGTTTCAGCCGCGCCCGCGAGTACCAGCTCAACGATTCAGCGCAGTAGTACGTACACATGGTCATTTGTTTGTGTGTGTGTGTGTGTGTGTTACAGAGGTAAATGTGACATTTAATCGCGATATTGGTCCCAATGATATCGCCCAGACCTAGTGTATGTGTGAGTATGAAGGGGGGTTGTCTACACTGTCTGACTATGTTTACATGCACACTAATATTCCACTATTATTCCGAATATGACAATCTTCTAAATTTGATAAGGGTCATGTAAACAGCATATTCCATTTGAATATTCTGAATTAGGCCTTATTCAGATGGAGCATTTCACGATTAAGACATGTGGGATATGCCAATATTATTCTGCTTTTAGGAGCAGTCTTTGGACATGTATTCAGAATATGCGTCTCAATTGGGGTTTCTACGGCAGTTTGCGACTCACGACCACACAGCCTCTCGTCTGTTTGCAGCTCTGCGCGTTGTACGCAAACCACCTAGCCGACAGTTTGCAGAGACGCATGCCCGAAAGGAAAGCTCACATTTCTGGTCGGAAGGAGAAACACACCTACTTTTAAACATTATGAAAGACTTGGATATCAACAGGTTTTTGGATATGCGCAAATATCGCAACGCCAACCTTTTCCAGAAGGTGGTTGAAGGAATGAAAGAGGGAAGCTATTCTGTCTTTCAGAGGTTGTACCGGGCTCACCTCAAGATTGAGGCCATTTTTTTAAACTTGACCTCACTGTATAAAACGACCTGTGGTGACTTCTAGGATAATCATAGCCTCATGAAACTTTACAGCCACAAACTAGAGACCTCTGGCATTCAGAGGACGGATGGTTTTCCTAGCTAGATTGACAATAAGGGGGTTTCTGAGCCGTTTCCAGAACAGAGGCGCTTGCAATCCAATATCCGAAAAATGCAATTCTTACAGAAATCTCCAAATATCAAAGGTTTTTGAAACCAAATCACAGCATGACTTTTTCTTTGATATTTCTATCAATTCTCAAGTGGTAAGAAATGGTTAAATTTAGCACCAAATTGTGTAACAAATGGTATCAACAGGTATCAACAGGTAAACTGAGTTTGTGTACATTTGCCATCCTTTTGTTGGTTGTTGTGGACATGTGTAGGTGTGTGTTTATAGTGAGCGGTAGGACAAAACAGGGTGTGTGTCAATACGATTGTGTTGGTTTAGCACCTCAAGAAGTACCATATCTCTGACTCAGCACAGTAGCAAGCATTAGCCCCCCTTAATCCACCCACGCACTATAAAAGATTTAAAAAAAAAAAAACATGCTCTCAAACACAACACTATTTATTTACAATCTTCTAAATGCGGTCATACACTAGCTATTACGACACACGGTCAATCACCATTACAAGCACAGGACCTGATTTATGCTGAGTGCCTGTGTGTGGGTGGAGAAAGGGAGAGAGAGACAGCAGGAGAGAGACAGCGAAGGAGAGAGAGAGGGAGGGAGGTGGGGGGAGTTATTTCATGTCATGTTTGTGCATGTCGCCCTTGCTTAATTGTGCACCATACATCCAGAGAAATTAACTCAGTGACATAAAGACAAATTGAAGCAGAGTGACAGATGGAGTCATATATTTGTTGCTGTGTGCAGCACATACACTATACGTATATCACTTTTATAGGCTCCAACCACAGATGTAGTGAATGCAGCTTGTGTTTGTCATTAGCTGACACACTAACATGAATTCATATTAAACAGAAAACCAATATACTTTAAGCTTGTGGTTCCCAACCTATTTTCCCTGAAGCCCCCACCCATTTTGTATCTAAGAAAAGCTCCCATATTTTCTTATGTCGTCACCCAAAATGTACAAATCAAACAAAATCCTCAATTTCAATAAGGTGATTCAGTCTGTTAGATTAGCTATTCTTTTTTTTTATTAAATCCACTTTCTTTAATGAATATAATTCTTCAGCTAAACGGCAACAGATATGGATTGAATCAGAATATTTCATTCGATAAAAACATGTTGTGAATTTTGGAAATTAATACATCTATCTTTTTCTAATAAATCTGGACTTTTGGACTTGACAACGCCCTGGAGTTTTTGGAAATGTCGCATCAGTCTGAAATAATCGTACACAGCCACCACTGGAATCTAATTCTACTAATAATATAATAATATTAGTGTAGCCTGATCTTTATCTGCAACTGTGCACAAATACCGGGTTTAAACAGAATGTGGTCTACTAAGTAGCAAACATTGTTTTATAAACAGACTTTTGTATAAATTGTCCAGTAAGTGTGTTATGATTTTAGTTCTAGATGTGCTAACCTCATTTTGACAACCTCAGAGCAGACAAATCCTGTCGCACCCCCTGTGATCTTTGGTGCCCTCCTAAGGGGGGGGTCGGACCCCAGTTTGGGAACCACAGCTTTAAACTATATAGCAACAGACGCCAATGCATTTTATGGGGAAAGCATGAAGTATGCTCATGGTGAAATACTATTGACTTATGTTTTTTTTTTTTTTTTTATGAGTCATTGCACAATAATATTCATTCAGGAAAAGTTATACAAAACTTGCCTGCCTTTGGATTTCTACTATATTACATTGTTTCATGTTTCATTGTGTCATTGTTTTGTGAGGTTAAAATTTCTTACTTAGAATTTAGAGACAATAGTCAATTATAAAAAAAGTTACCCTTACATTAGATTAGGCTAAAATGAGAAGAAACCACACCTAGAGATGACATCAAATGCACCATTCGGATGAGAATCTACCAGTTGAAAAATATGTCCAGAAGCAAAGCTAATGCAGACACAGAGGAAACATAAAGCAGAATAAATAGCAGAAGATAGCGAAGGCTGAAGAGAGCAGAGAACATGAGAAAAGACAGAAAGATAAAGGGCAGGGAAGATATAGACAGATAAGTGAAGATTGGGAATTTAAACAGAGGCTTGGACAAAGAAAACACGTCAAAATGATGGAATGATACAGGCCGCGAGACAAATGAGACTAAAAGGCAAGGAAAAGAGCGAGTCAGTAAGGCAAAAATGATGAGGAAGCAAGAAAAAGTGGAGAGAGAGAGAGAGCGAGAGAGAGAGAGAGAGAGAGAGATGCAACACTTACGGTATTTCTCATTATGGCAGACATCTTGGAAGAGCATATTCCTGTCAACATTTACATGTGGTCAATTAACTCAAACAACATCCGTTGTGTGTTTGTGTGTGTGTGTGTGTGCATGTGTGCAATGCATGTGTTGATGTGTTCGTCCGTTTGTGTACCTGTGGTAAATGTCACATTAAAGATTGATGCACACTTTGTATTATGTTGTGGCCTGTGGAGCAGAACAGGCCAACTAGCCAATGAACTGATAGGACAGATATCACATGATCAGACCACACTAAGTTTGACTGTGAGTGTGTGAGTGTATGTATGTATGTGTGTGTGTTTTTGGTTGTCAGGTGCTACAGTTAGGTTAAAGGTTGGGTATTTAGTGAACAAGGTTATAGTATGAGTAGGGACTGTTTGTGTGTGTATGTGTGTGTAATCACACATGCATGTAACGGGTGTTTGTATAACATAGAAAGCAGAAGGCTCTATTCTGAGACAAGCAAGTACTGCCTGCAGCCACCTCTATCTATCAGCCCTGCATGCCCTGACCTATTTACTACAATACACACACACTCTGTTTATGATTTACATCCCTTGCCTTTTTGACACAGCAGTATGCATGTACCAACTTGGCCTCAGTCACATCCTCTATATGCACACATATGCAGTGACATTAAAAGCGTTAGTTTCGAAGTGGGGTTGCATGAGGTACTTATCCATAGTCAGTGTGTTACCTACAGTAGAGTAGATCTCCAGCTTGGAGAAACAGATTAGAATACCAGCATGGAACCAAAGCAGTGAAATGCTGTGTACGGGGCCGGCAGCAAAACATATTTTAGACACCTTAAAGAAAGACTCACCTAAAAATAAAATTAATATCAGTTTAAGTGCACGCTATATTTGGAATATTTTCACCGCTTTACCTTGCCGTGAGACAGCCCTTTCCGACAGGGACCGACTGAAGCCGTTAAAGTAATTCAATCTCGCAGAACATGGAAGTTGCTAGTCTACCTCGATCAGTTAGTTTGTTTGTGTTATTGTGTGACTTTGCAACTTCCATGTTCTGCGAGGTAAAATTACTATTTTTGTAAATGGAGTCTGGTTGCTTTGAAGAGCGCGTAGATGCGTATAACAGCTTCAGTTCCCCGTCGGAAAGGGCTGTCTGATGGAAAGGTAAAGTGGGGAAAAATATTCTAAACATAGCACACATTTCAACTGATATTGATATTGATATTTTTAGTTGGCTAAAATATGTTTTACTGCTGCCCCCGTCCACAGCAGTACATTGCTTTGCTCCCGTGTTGGAACTCCTGTCTGTTTCTCCAAACTGGGGGCGTGCTGACCGCCATCTACTGTAGGTAATACACTGACTATGGATAAGTACCTCATACAACCCCACTTCAAAACACCCATACTATCCCTTTAACATGCCAGATGAAGCAGTTAAATGGACTGCGGACCAGAGCATGGCTTTGTTGCTTTGGTTTATTACACTGAAAGACTGCGGTATTAAATAGATGGAGTGCATCATGCCCACTAATAGCAGGCAGTCTGAGTTTACTTGATACCAACACTAATTGATGTTAAATGTCAGTCAAAGGGGCATCATTAGCCATTCTTTACTACAGATATTGATTGTGCATCTTGCATTGCATTTGATAATTTAACATCATTGAACTTCTTACCAGGTAATAATGTAAAGCTACTTCAGCCATATTGATTAGAATAGATAAACATAGTACATCCCAGTGCCGGTGGGTACTGTTATTTGTACAGTTCTGACTTTAGAAATGTAACTGGATCTTGTGTTTACAACACAGGTATTCTAATGTTTAAAGGTCAGCATGCTTCTCCTCACAAAAGGCTAAAATACTAAATAGATGACGTGATCTGGTCAGTGTTGCTTTAAGATGTGCCTTGAAGCGTGCGTACACCGCTAGTGTGAAATGTCTTCTTCTCTGAGCCAAATAATGACAGGACTTTTTCCTCTATCGATTCAGAGCCCTTTTATGTTGTGGCCAGGTTGTGTCATGTTGCATCATGTCGCTGCAGTTTCTGTAGAAGTGACAAGTGCTGGTTGTAAATATGTGTCAGAACATCACATTACGGGAGACGTATAACCATTTAAAAAAACGGTTACTTAGCAACAGCTATGAAGCAGGACGGTGGACCTCCCTTGGGCTTATACTGTAAAAAACCTAAATGTGACATAGGCATGTTTTAAGGTATGTTTCAAAGTATACAAATTATGCCTTAAAATGCATTGGTATATGTTTATAGATAAAACATATTTAGTATACACTTGCAGATATAGTACATTGTCAACAGCCTCTTATATTGAAATGTCACTTACATGCACTTAATAATACAGCTTGGACAGCTACCGTATTATAATTTGTGGTCCTTGTTTGATGGGTTTGATTTCTGTAGTGAACCACATGCTGATATAAATGGCTAATGTTGGGTCATTGCACTTTAGTTAATATAGCAAGTGATCAATATGACTGTGTTGTAGCTTGGCAGCCACTCGCCTGCATACTTATCCACTTACTGTACTGTGTCTGCATCTCTCTCTCACTGTTGGCCTTTAGATGTCTCACCTTGGTTTCTAATTCAAAGAAAAAAAACTACCAATCCGCTTTAGCATCAAGCCTCTGTGTTATCAACACTAGTTGATGTTAATTACCGGTCAATGCGGTGACTCTTTTTACACATTTTATGTAACAATACCACAGGCTACTGAAAATAGAAGAGTCTGTGACAGAGAGATAGCTGGTGTGTGTCTGTGTGTGTTAACAAAGTGTTGAGAGTGATGCTGAATATCATAGCTTGTCAGAAAGACGTTTTTTTTTTTTTTTGTCCGATCCCAATATCGATTATTAGTAATAAAGGAGACCGGTAACCAATATATTTTGAACCGATATTCATTTGCAGTA
The DNA here is from genome assembly GCA_916701665.1 of Sebastiscus tertius. Taxonomy (NCBI): domain Eukaryota; kingdom Metazoa; phylum Chordata; class Actinopteri; order Perciformes; family Sebastidae; genus Sebastiscus; species Sebastiscus tertius. The sequence continues at coordinate 68,495 of CAKAOH010037774.1, read as the reverse complement.
AAAATTAAATTCTTAGTGCCAGAATAACACTGTTTTAGAAATAATCTTTGTTCATACTAACATGCCTAAAAACGCATATCACATGACCATTCACATACAGTGGGCATGTGCATACCGGTGTAAACAGGAAGCAGATTTGTCGACTCTGCAGTTGGTTGCTTAGTTACAGAAAATGCATTATTACTATAATTATATAGTATTATTGTACTTCCGATAATAAAAGGTCTTGTTTGATACTTAAGATCTTCCTCTGCCATTATCACCTCACGGGCAACATCTTCTCTTTTTGTCTCTCTTTTTTGTGACAAACATTCTTTGATCATCTATAATACTGTGCATTACCAGGGGGATGAGAGTATCATACACTGGGGTCTGCTGTTAATCGACTTAGTGCACCATGAAGAATAATATCAGGATGGGTAAAGGGTCTAATGCAGTGCTGCTCTACATACAGTATGCCATCTAAAAGCCAGGACTCCCAAGCATATAAAAGTCATTAACCTGCCCAGGCGTGATTTAATGGTAAGACCTTCAGGGGACAGTAGTTCTATACTGTATATGAAATAATGTTGACAGCAGCAGTGTTAATGTAAGTTCATGTCAAAAACATTTTTCTAAAAAGTGACTGCAGGGTGGAAACAGTGACCAGGGGGAGCTGACAGCTTCTATTCAGAGAGGGTTCAACCTCCAGTGGTGGTAAAGGTCAGAAGGGTCACATTTACAGTATGAGCCCCAATAATAATGGCAACTCTAACTGACCTTTCTAACTCAATAGCGAAATATCTATGTGTAGCCTACTAGTTCTTTTTCGGGTGTTTAGCAAGACTTCACTGCTAGTAGAGTCTGACAGGAAAAAGAAAAAGACAGCAAGGGGCGAAATTAGTGAAGAGAGGACAAGATTCAATGACTTCCAGCATTAAAGCTTGAGAGGACATGCATTTTATAATACCTAGTAGGGCTATAACTAGCGATTATTATCATTATCAATTAATCTGTTGTAGGGCTGTCAGATTAAAATATTTAATCGCAATTAATCGCATGATTGTTCATAGTCAATCGGGGTTCATTGAAAATTAATCACACATTTTTTATCATTTCAAAATGTACCTTAAAGGGAGATTTGTCAAGTATTTAATACTCTTATCAACATGGGAGTGGACAAATATGCTTCTTTATGCAAATGTATGTATATTTTAATTATTTAAAAAAAAATTAACAACATAAAACAATGACAAATATTGTCCAGAAACCCTCGCAGGTACTGCATTTAGCATAAAAAATATGCTCAAATCATAACATGGAAAATTCAAGCCCAACAGGCAACAACAGCTGTCAGTGTGTCAGTGTGCTGACTTGACAATGACTTGTACCAAACTGCATGTGATTATCATAAAATGGGCATGTCTGTAAAGGGGAGACTCGTGGGTACCCATAGAACCCATTTGCATTCACATATATAGAGGTCAGTGGTCAAGGGACCCCTTTGAAAATGGCCATGCCAGTTTTTCCTCACCAAAATTTAGTGGAAGTTTAGAGTGTTATTTAACTGGTGGCTGGTACCAATTGATTCCTGAGGTTTTCTAGTTTTTCATCAATATCTTCACTCTAGCTTTAACACCTAAAAATCACAAGTTGTGTTTATGCATTAAAGAAATTAGTGATGTTAAAACCAAATAAACTTTGACAACCCTAGTCTGTTGTTTCCCGACACACCAATTAATCGTAGAGTCTATAAAACATCATAAAGTAGTGAAAAATGTCAGTTTGCCATGGTATAGATTACATAATTTACATAAGCAAAACTACAGGTCTGTTGGGCAGTGGGCCCACCAGAGAATAAACCTTCATAGAGGCAAATAAGGTGGTGAACAAACACATCTGGAATGACCTACACAGACACGACAATGGACTTCA
>CAKAOH010037774.1:26268-66561 GCA_916701665.1 Sebastiscus tertius | reverse complement strand
TTTTTTTTTTTTTTTTTTTTTTTTTACTTCCCACGTTTAAGACATAAAAATGATCGTATTTAATTACCAGTCTTGTGAAGGAACCCTGCGAACTCTCTACAATCGAGGGGCCAACACAGAGCTTTATAAAGAGAACTAGCCCAATGTACACTGAAAACAGGGTTATTATTTTTCATTATACAGTATATACCACCACAAAGCAGTCAATAACCAATATTAGTTATACCAGAAATTAAAGGTATTATTGATAACATTTTTATGTAGACAAAATTAAAAAAAAAAAAAAAAAAAAATACATCTAAAAAGCTTTTAGAAAGGTGCCGAATAAAAGTTGTCTTTTCCTGAAAAAAATATTCTGACTGTGAATTAATCATTTAAAAATGTTGGCGTGTCCAAAATGAATGTTATCTGTGAAAGCTGTCTGACATTTGGTTCCCACTTCTAACAAGTCTTGTGAGCCAATAGTAAAATGACGTTGGTATCACGTGGTATCTCTGGGTCGTCAGTTAGTGTGGAAAAAACGGACAAATGACTGAGATTGACGGTAAGTGTCTGGCAACCATTTGTTGTCAAGTAAATGCATTGGAACGGTGGAGGGAGAATGCGACATCTAGTGACTGAATGTTATCAATAGCACCTTTAAATTCTCTTTGATCACATCGAGGATTACAGGAAATAATCGATCTTTATAGCTGAAAATCACAAACCAACAAAATTCTGTACGATCCAGGACAAAAGAAGTTTGTGTTTTTGGGCCGTATAAACATTGCTTTAACATCATTCTTTCTGTGGAACGTGGAAAATATGATATTTTGGGCTGTTTTTTGAACAAAGAATGAACAAAAATAGATGACTTATGGGTCTCCAGAGCTCTAAAGGTATATTAAGTGTATAACTTTCTTTACACAATACCATATATGCACCCAAACAACAACGCCACTTCAGCCTGACACAGCAGTAATCCACTCTCGAGACGCATCCCGGCGGCTCTTTTATTCCCCCCCACCACCACCACCACCACCACCACCAAATGTTAACCCCTGCGAGGTCACCTTTGTCTCTGCTCGCCCCTCGACCAGCAAAGAGATCTGCCAAACATTTGTGGAGCGGTTATGTGCCCCTCAGGATTAGGTTTCAAGTTCCCTTTAGTCTGTGCTCACTCAATCAAAAAGTTAAGATGATCCATTTGTTTAACACACAGGGCCATTCAGTAGCGCTCAAGGGAGCAGAGGAAGAATAGGCGAAGGGGATGGGACAGGCTCGAGGGCAGAAGTAACTCCCCTCCTCCTCCTCCTCCTCCTCCTCCTCCTCCTCCTCCTCTCCCCCCCTCACCCTAAAATCCAACCTTGGGAGGAAAGTGGGAGGAAGGAAACCTGTCTCAAAGGTGAAACTTTAGAAGTTATTCCTTCTCTTTTTTTTGAGAGAGATTTCTGTTTGTACATCTTATTTGGAAACTAGAAGAACAACATTTCTGGCTTTTTTTATCACTGGAAAGATCAGTCGGGACTTTTTTGGGTTGCTTGAGAAAGAAAGAAATCCTGGATTGTACATGAAGTGAATGATGTTTAAAGAGATATCTCAGCTCTGCAAGTCAAATCAGGAGTCATTTGACATCACTTTGGCTCTTCTCACTCTGAGCTGGTTTTGCACGGAGACCCAAAATTCAACCTCAGCTATGAAGCCTCGACCCAGAACATCAGATAAAACAATATTTTCCACCCTACTTTAAGTTCTGCTTTGTCTGTGACCCCTGATGGTAAATGGAGTCATTTAATTTTATCTGAACGGCATCCACAAGCAAATATCTTTGAGTCATGAGTGGTCACTGGGATGTTTTGTATATCAACTCTTCTTTAAACAATTCTCAGGCTCAAGACTCCATTGGCAGCCATAGCTGGCATATAAATCTGACAGAAATTTTAGAATATCTGATCACAGTTTTAACATTTCTTAACCAGTGAAATGTTTTCTTCTTTGGTGCGATATAAACAATGAGGCGCCAGAGGCATTTATTAACCTCAACATGGGGTCACCTGTCAAACTAGCTGAAGACTCCTGCTTTAATTCCACATTGCAGCATTCATCAGTTTAAAAGCCTTTTGCAGTGACCCACCATCTGCTCCGAGTGGACAACGGGCATCATTTATGACGGATTGCTCTGGAAAAGGATTGTTCTAGTCTCTTAAAAGTAATGAATATGCTACGCTAATACCTAAGAAGAATGGCTGCACTGATATGGACTTAGCAGTCATAAAGCTCTACATCGAAGCAATATATCTCCTCTGCGGTGGTTTGTGGCCGTCCGCAGTGAAGCTGCAGTGACTGAGAGTAGATCAGAGCGAGGAGAGGATCTTCCTGAGCGTTATTAGTGAGTGCAAAGGAGTTCACAGGTGCCAGGTACTGCAGCTGGATGGGGAGGAGGAGGAAGAGGAGGAGGTGAGGGACGGGAGAAGGAGGAGGGGCGGTGGAGGGTAGAAATTGGCAAGGCCTCATGGGAAAAATTGGATCTGCTTCCACTCAAGCTCTAACAAGCAGTGAGGAAACTTCGCCTCGGCGCATCTGTGACTGAACACACTCACTCAGAGGCATTCAAGACCAGCAATTTTAGAGCCGTGAGTCAGCTGTTATGAGCAAAATATCTGCAGGAAGGCACAAAACAAGTCCTGTTGCCTTGTGTTTGTGCCGCCGCATCAAAGAGCGCCTCGCTGACCATCAATTTACTCATCCGCCGCATTTGTTTTGATTTTGAAATTGTGAACAAGTCCATACAGAGAGCGAAGAGGGTATATTTAAGGTTGGTAGGAGCATATCTGAAAATGTAAAACCAAGTCTGTCAAATGCTTTTTGTCATCTTCTTTTGCTTAAGAAACTTTAGCACTGCTAGACTGCTAGCCCAGCCAACCGCTGTGTAGTGAAGAAAATTAAAGATTGTACATTTAGTTTTAGCTTTCTTTTGCCCTTTCAAGTCCAAGGACAATACAGTTTTAAGATTTCACCGATTTGCATTTCCCAATACGGACAGTCACAATCCCATTCCTCATGAAAAACAACAACCTTTTTTGGTAAATTAAGAGACAATAAAGTTGAGTAATGCCACAGAATTGCATCATACATGACTTTAAAAGCTTGTAAAACCAACAGTTAAGAATATTTTGCAGAATGACAAACCGACAAGTCAGTTTTGGTCCACATTAGGCACAAAAATTGGCCTATAAATCTATCAAGGTAAACATAGACTTGCTCTGGATAACCAAAGTCCTGCAGTAAACATCCATTGCAAGGTCAGCAATTTCATAATGTTTCCAGCCATCCCAACCGGTACTTGGTGGCTTACGAAGGTCACCATCAACTTTGCCCAAGCCAAACACAGAGCATGGAAAACAGCCTCCACACAATGGGTAGTAAACCTCAAGATGCACCAACATCTGGCTGGTAGCCGGTGGCGATTTCTCATCCCGTTATAAACAAACTAGCTAACGTGTCAGGTGAGATGCACAGGAGTTCTCCCATACCATACTTGCCCCCATCATCTCCGTTGGCGTTGACTTTCTTCCCCAAGATCTGAACGTGTTTCCCCGTGGTCCTGCTGTAGAGCTGATAGATCCGGACCTGCTTCCGGCTCAAATCGTCCGGGTTCCTCGTGTGATTCTCGATGTAAAACCTGAAATCGGGAGACGTCTGCTGGGATTCCTGCACAGAGGCGTGAGACAGGAGGAAACGGAGAGAGAGAGAGAGACAGAGGATGGGAAAGACAGGCGGTTAGAGGTCGTCATGACACAGGTGTTGATAGTAATGTGTGCTGTGGCTTTTATGGGCCTTGTGTCAAAAAAATTGTGCCTCGGGGGCGAAAAACTGAGATACCGACCAGGAAATTGTGGCTGCAGCATTTTAGTGTTTCTCTTCCCGCTTTCAACTGGCACATTTTATATGCATGGCATTTACAAGCTGCTAACTACGTACAAGATGTGTTAATGAAGTCACGGGTTGAGTTAAAAATCCCACAGAACAAGTGCAAAAGCCTATAGTGCGACCTTCTGTTGCTTCATATTGAGACAGCAGTATACTATGTGCCCCGGGCCATATTGAGAAACCTGTACTCCATTTCCACAAGCCACTAGCAATTATACACCTGAAGCATCCAGACCTGTTGCACTATCATCAAACAAATATCTGCCTGCAGGCGAAGTAGGGTCCATAAATTAGGAAACGCAGCAGGCGGAAGACATGACTGAGATGGCAAGAGGCACCTTGAGCCACAAAAAACACTCTTGTAGGAGGACTTTCGGATCAAATTGTCCAAATCCACCCTTCAGAATTCACTTGCCGGCTGTTTACGAGTCACCTTAGACCCGGCCATAAAAAGAGAGGAAATCGCAGACTTCGACAGCGTGTCAGAAAAAGCAACCGTGTCACCCGACATGTGGAAGAGCGAGAGGAAACGTATACTTTCAGAAGCCCTGGAATCTCAGTTCACGCCAAGATCCCATTTCCCCAGCTGTATGGTGTGGTAATTGCACGGTAATGGCTTTTTATGTGGCTGTTCTCAGGTGGCTAATTATATACACATTACATACCCTGAGTCCTTGTTATTCTAACTTCAGTAAATTAATGACATGTAGCAAACATGATGGGAAATTGCGGCCTCGGAAGAACAAATCCTTAAACTCGGAGAGGAAAACAAATCTGACAGCAAATCTTATCGAGGCTCCAACATGGCTCTTATGAACCAGGTGTCATACAATAATCCTTTGAAGAGCAAAGTCCACCAAGATGAGTCCTTTAGATTTGGATCTACGCCACACCCCAGAAGACATGGTTTCACCTCCCAGAAACCAAAACTGATGGTCAACTTCTAATGTCAACAAGGACTTTTCCCTCAAATGCCCGATAGATCGTAAGATATATCATCCGACTGCATTTCTGGGCCACATTTGGGCTTTTGAAATAGGAAGAACTTGTTGGCTCATTATGACGTATTGGGTCTAGAAATGTGGACCTCGGAGGATCCAGCCCCTGAACTGGGACACAGCTTCTGTATCTTGACATTTAGGAAACACGCCCATAATGTTACTTTTGGCACCAGGCGGTGTAGAAAATGAGAGGCTGGATATCAGAATGCATTACCTACTGATGCAACTCATTTGTGGCTTTAATATTGACTTCAAGGCATCAGAACATATGCACGACATGCAATGGGATTTTTATTGGGGAAACTATGTTTTTACAGCCACTAGGGCTGTCCTCAACCAAAGACATTCAATTTGACTAATCAATTAGTTGATTTAATCAACAGATTTGTAAAACTGAGTTTCTCCACAAAGAATCACACAAAAGCACCACTTTAAATCTTGTGTTTACCAGAGATGTGCTTATAAATTTCTTGGAAATAAGTCATTCGGCATGAAAAAAAAGCATAGAATTGATTAATCGACTAAAGAAATCTTAGTCAACTAAGACCAAAATTACCGATTAGTCGACTAATCGACTAAGAAGGGGCAGCCGTAGTGACCAGTATATCTTTGGAGTAACAGATTGTGCTAATTATTTCTATAAAGGTATTAAAATTAGCTGTGGCTCTATTGGCTCATTTTTTAGCCCCATTCCAATCCAGCCACTTTTTTTTCTCTAGACAGGTCACATTAACACCACATAAGTATCCCAACATGCAACACAACCTGCATGAAACAACTGCTTCAGTCATGACAACTATGTAGTCCTCTAACACATTTTTTTAACTACAGTCTCAACACAATTTTGCAAAGAAAAATGAATAAAGAGCAGAACGTCCTGGTGCCCTCAACCAGGTCCTTAAATCTACTCTATAAACTCAACCAACAGATTTACAGTTTACTGCATGAAGAGGCACATTTACATCTGATCAGGGAGCTGATAACCCATTGCAAACTATTCAATTCAAGATAAGGATTTGCCATTTTCAACACACCTGTGTGAGACGTTTAGTACAATAATGCACGTCTGTGTTGCCTTCATGCATTTAGATAAAATGTGCAAGATTGCATTTACTGTATATTGAAATTAGAGAAATGTTGAATAAGCTATTGGAGACCAAGGAGCTACAACAGCTTTTTAAATGTTTCCTCCCATCAGAAAGTCACAGAAGCTTTCATATTTGATGCTCTAAACATTCAGTGTCTGGTAGATGTTCCCAGGGGAAACTCCAGAAAATGATGCATTTAAAAGCCGAGGAGTTAGCACGAGCAGCGGCAGCCACAACGGCTGAACAAACAAAGGAAAAAGTGGCACCTACGGGACTTTTCATCCGAGGAAAAAGACTCAAAATTGTATGACGACTGACAAGTGATCTCCGCACTCCGAACATCAATACAAAGTTTGGAACCAAAGATGTTACTAAAAAAAGACCACTTAAAAACATGCTGGTTTAAAATTAAACATTCATGCAACAGCAAAGTGTCCATTCAAGAACTACACACAAATGTGTTGACAATGATGCATCCGTTTCTAAAGTCAAACATCAGCATCGTCTGTTGTCAACTTTCTCTCAAAGCGAACCTCAAAGCTGACGAGCAAGGGAAAAAAAAGAAAAACCCGAACACACAACAAATCGTGGCCTAACTGGGCTGCTAAGGGATTTATCCCAAATCTCCCCATCTCTAAACAAACATAAAGGTGTGTTTGGTAGACAGTTGCATTTTGCATCAAGGGAAAGGCAAGCCTAAGCACATGGCTGAGGTGAACACCAGCGACAACAGCTTTTTTTATCACGCCGTCTCCTTTCTTCAAAGACACAGCATGAAAACGGATATGGTTGAAACTTCAAAAGTCTGGCACTCATCTTCACCCAGGAAGCTGAGTTGTCGCATCCATCTAAGATACACCTTGCTATCTGCTCGAAACACACACACACACACAGGGGGTCACACACACAAATAGGGAAAGACACTCTCACATGTTGGCCAAGTTTACTTCCAACTGTGGTTGCTTCTGTTGTCTTTCCTCATGAAATCACAACCACAGCATGACATGTAAGAGCCATTAACCGTATAGGTAGCACAATGGGCCAACGGCATGGAGAGGCAATGTGAAAGCAGGACATTAAAGGGCTACTCCTGATTTTTTATTTTTTTAGTGTGATCGTTATCCTGAAAGCAATCAGAGAGCCACAATGCATTTCCTTTGTTTGATAAATACCTTTATCTAATCTGACCTTTTTATTCTAAAACACAACAAACATGCAAATCACACATTAAAACAAAAAAAATATATATATATATATATCATTCATCAGTGCACCTCATACGTCTGTTAGGACATTCTGTATGAAGTTCATCGTCTCTTACATGTGAGGAGTGGTCAGTCGACACTATAGCTTTGTTTGTTCCAGCTCTGTTGGAATAATCAGAGCACATATGTAGACTTACATAACATTATAGTTTCTAGTTTTGGCGGTTTCACGGTTTTAAATTTTGTCTCTGAGAAATTCTATAAAAAAAAGGTGTGGATCTGGAAATTTATATCAGGCGTTTGAGTTGTTATTTTGTCCCTGGGAGCTATACAGGACAAGGTGATCCATCCTTGCAGCACTGAAGTAATAAAACACCAGAATTGTGCAATAAAAATGTATTTTAATTAAGCAAACTTTCCATCTAGCAAGGTCAAATGTTAGCTCCCCATCTTGGCACCATTCAGACAAAAACATATATATATATATATTTTTGGTAATATGTTAAAGATGTAATTACATTAAATCAACATGTTGCCATTTGATGCTTATGTGGAAGAAAATGCATCCCAGAAGTGGATGAAAGATAAAACCTAACCTGCTCTTTTTTTTTTTTTTTAAATCCTGCTTTAATATTTAAGATCATAGCAACACTGAGACATTAATTTCAAACAACAGCACGTGGAAAAATTATGATCCAACACGTCATATAGCAATAAAGTGATGAGATCGCTTTCTATGAGTGGAGGAGCGTGCTCTCCTGCATCTTATCTGAATCACAGCGATGCAATTAGGTGAGTGGATGCCTGCAAATCATTACTGTTCAAAGTGAGACGCGACTAATAAAAAACCGAGTGCAACAAGCGCCAAAACGAGCCCATCTGTTCAGAGAGAACAACTTTTAACCTCAGGGATAAAAATATTTATTAGCTACACTATTCTGTTGTAAAAAACACTGAACCTGCTACTTGAAGTCCAGATTAAAAACAACTGCTTTTCATTGATTTTTGCCCAGATTGATGCTGATTGGAGATATTAGTGGATTATTGTGGGTGCAAAAACAGCTGCTTCAGATAAGAGTTGATATTACTTCATCACTGCAGGTTATAACATTTTTTGCATGAATCATTTTATAGGGATTACATTGCATTTGTATATCTCACCTTGTTGCTGCTATAATAATAATGCATTGAACTGCAGTGTCTTTACAGTGCGCAATATTGGGTTTTGGTTACTTTTTCTTATATTTATGGTACTTTTTTCATTGTGTATCACCATAATATTGCTATAATATCCTGTCTATTCAGTTAATTTATTGTTATTTCAACCATTTTTTTTAAAATAACATATAATGCATGGAACTGCAGTGTCTTTACAGTGCGCAATAGTGGGCTTGGTTACTTTTTTCTGATATTTATGGTACTTTTTTCATTGTGTAGCACCATAATATTGCTATAATATCCTGTCTCTTCAGTTAATTTATTGCTATTTCAACCATTTTTTTTTAAATAACATATAATGCATGGAACTGCAGTGTCTTTACAGTGCGCAATATTGAGTTTGGTTACTTTTTCTTATATGTATGGTACTTTTTCATTGTGTATCACCATAATATTGCTATAATATCCTGTTTCTTCAGTTAATTTATTGTTATTTCAACATTTTTTTCCAAAATCCTTTTTGATTTTATCATTTATTTTATGCTTTTCTTCTACAATTATAGGCCGAATTGTTTCTTCTCTCTTCAGGACCCTATTTAATAATGATGAATATATATTTAATATAAGCAAGTCAATCTTGCATCCGTGAAAATAACCTCATCATCAGCAATTATTCACATGAAAAAAGCTGCACAGTGGCATGCAAACACACACAAAAAAAGGAGTTGAACATAAGGAGTAAACATACCTGTAGCTGGAAATAGAGTACCAGAAAATGTAAACACCTATGTGGAGAGAAAGGAGAGAGAAAAGGGAGGAGGGGGAGTGAATCACACGAAGCAATTACATGAAGAATAGACTGTACGCAGCCTATACCTGGATGAAAGCAAATGCGTAAAAATATGAAGCTTTTTGGCGACTTCTATTGGTAAGAATGCATGTGGAGGGGAGAAAAAAAAGTGCAAAGGGAGATGTGGAACACTTACAGGTATATGAACCTCGAAGGCAGCACAGACATCTTGACTTGCAGAAATACACCTGCTTCCACAGATTTAGAGCCCCACCAGGAAAGGTTGGCGAAATCGCCTCCCTCTCTCTCTCTCTTTTTTGCTTTTCGCTCCTCTTTGCGCGTCCTTTTACGCACACAACAACTCCTCCGGTGGTAAGTAGGAGATTGAATCCCAGTGTAAGGATAGATCACTGGAGAACAGCAGCAGCAGAGTCACGGAGTGCAACATTAGGTGTTTCCTTGTTGGGGGGTAGGAGAGGGGGAATTATCCAGAAGATTATTATTATTATTTTTTTCTCAGTCTCCTCCGATCATCGAAATCCTGCGATTTACGGCTCCGTAAATCGGTGCAAAGCGTGGAAAGGATTCAGAATTCTCCAAAAAAAAAAAATCCACCTCGCTCCAAAAAAATATCCTTCGAGTTTTTTTGCGCACAATCCTCCTGCTGCTCCTCCACAGATCACAAGCTCCTCAACTCCGTCCGTATACCTGCAGATGTCTACACCTTGCATGGGTCATTTTTATTCTACCAAGTGCTGCGATGAATAATAAAACGCCCGTCCACCAAAAAGTCGCCAAAAGTCTGCAGACAAACTTATCCAGGCATACAAAAGAGTTGTGTTTTTTTTTAAAAAAGAAAGAAAGTGGTGTAGAAATCGCAGCAGAGAGGTTTTGGGAGTCTGGTGATGGCGCAGCAGTCAGTGCCTGTCAGTGGTGTTTGTGCGTCTGCGGCTGGAGATTTGGGCACAGAGAGGCTTTTTTGTTGTTGGTGGGTGGAAACATGTCAGCGGTTTGCACCTGATAGGGTAATCTTGGAGAGACCATCAGCTTGGAGAGGGTTTGTTTTTTTCCTCTCGGTGGGCAAAGCTCTGCGCAAGAGGAGAACAAGAAGATGAATGTTTTTTTTTTTTGTTTTTTTTTTTAAATTAATAACGTTTTTTTTTTTTCCTAAAGTAAGTTTGGGAAATTATTTAATTGGTATATTTGGTTATGGACAAAGATTGGTGGATTTAAAAGAGCTTTACTAATGGAATTTTTTTTTTAGCTTATTTATGAGTTTTGTTTTTGACCAAGTTTTCATTTATCTTAACTTTATGATATTACATATTCTCAGTTTTTATTACATTGAGGTATATATAATAACATTACATATTATTATTAATAATAATAATAATACAAACTATTATTATTGTTGTTATTACAGTGAAAAAATCACAGAGTTGCTGTTTAACAGCTACAGAAACTGCTTCTCTCTCTCTGTGTTATTTGTGCTTTTTAAAGTGCTGCTGGTTTGTGGATTGGCCTCTTCTCTGCCAGACACCATTCAAATGCAGGTTGTTTGTCGACCTCGATTTTTTTTTCAATAATGTGCTATAACTTATCCCGCATTTAAATGAAAGAGAGGTGTGAATGTGTTTACGAGCTGGCAGCAGTAAAGCAAGCCCACATCCCTGCTGCCATTAAAAAAAAAAAGAAAAGAAAAGCTTTGTGGTTTCCCCTTTATTGTCCCATTAAAACTGGATCCTCGGCATTCCTGCTCCATTGATATTCAAAATGAATCTAAATGATTACATACAAAACTTCCCATGTTGGTGGATTTCAAAGGGCCTCCTGTAGTGAGTTTTAGTGGTGAATGAAAAGGGAGTGTTTAACTAAAAGCTCCAGCTTGCTGATCAAGGCAAACAAAATAAACAAAAATCTATTTATCTGGGAAAACAAAATATAAATTTATGGCTTTTTTTTAAAAAAAAAAAAAAGATTGTAGTGTTTCTGATTTATAATGACAAGTTGACTCATTTGTGTTGTGTGCAAGTAGATAAAGTGAGTTGATGTGGGTTTTACCCTGTGATTCATGGCTGTCTGCCTAACAAGAAGGCTTGATCCTGTCAACCACAGTGCTCTTTAATAATCCCTGTAACAAAACTGATGCATAATGTCATTTAAAGCATGACTAATTTAGCCTTGTCTGCCCCAGGGAGGGAAATCACAGCAAACACTGGCAAATAGTAATTATGGAGGAAGATAATTTGATGATTTCTTTACAAATACAAGGCTTTGGTTATGTTTGATGGAATAAGGCGTGCATTAGCTGCTGCTGCTGCTCGCCACTGATAAAGATTTCTCTGAAAGTTCAAAATAAAAGCACCTGATCACTGATTTAAAGAAGTCAAGGACGATAAACAGCAATTACCCCCACTGACTGTGATGGAGCCAGCATTGTGGAGTCACTCATCGCTCTCTCAAGCACATGTTTGTGACAAAACCTCTCGGAGCATGACTGTAAATCCACAACTGAGGGAAGAGAGGCAGCAGCAGGCTTGATGTGGCCACCTGGGAGTCACGAGGAGGAGGAGGAAACGTATCTCTGCTCGTGGCAAAAAGGAAGTTAAGAGGACTTTTATCATTTTAGGTCTTAAGAGTATGGGAAATAAGGAATGGCTACAAGCCAAATGTTGGATGGTTCAGCCATGCAATTGTCTGGACAACCAGTCAGGTTGGCAGCTGGCCAATCGAGGAGCCAGAGGGGCAGATTTATTCTAGAAATATAAACTAATATGTGGCACAAAAGAAAGCAAAGTGGACTTAAAAACACTTTTCTGCCTTACCTACATATGATCTGGCTGACAGAAAGGTCGGGCTGTCCTTAGTCCACTAACACTCATACGTCGACTAATCGATAAGTTGATTTAATCAACAGATCTGGAGAGTTTCTCCACAAAGAATCAAACAAAAGCACCACTTTATATCTTGTGTTTACCAGAGATGTGCAAATAAGTTTCTTAGAAATAAGTTATTGAGCATGAAAAAAGCATAAAAAATGACTAACCGACTTAAGAAATCTCAGTCGACTAAGACCAAAACGACCGATTAGTCAACGAATCGACTAAAAGGGGGCTGCCCTACAAAAAGGGATTTAAAATGACCTAAATTAAAGGACTTTATTGGCTATATGTCTTGCACTGTCCCCTTTGAGGACCCATATTTGTCATTTTACTTTGTTTATCCATATATATCTCTTTAAATTTTAAGACGGTGAAGTTTCTGCACCAAATGCACAAGCGAAAACCACTGTGCAGGTGTTGCATCTTGAGAATAAAGTGATAAGAGGTCTAAAGCTGCAGGTATATAAACAGAATACCTCATCTGTCGGACACACTGCAGGTTTGATGGGTTGGTTCACACAATTTATAACAAAAAAAATGCGTTTTCTAAATAAACTAGCCTTCTAGACTGTTTTACTTGTCCATTTTTAACTATATAATATACAATTATATCAAGAGTAAGTGACACTTTTGTTTTTCAGTATCAGTTGATGCTTTGAGCACCACAAAGTGAATTCCTTTCCCCTCCATCGTAACGGTGTGGTGGCAAAAATCTCAAAACCTGAGCAACTAAAATCAAAACTATCTGCATAGCAACATACTGTTGGAAGTAATTAATATAATATATATTTTTTTTCAATTTGGGTGAACTGACCCTTTAAAAGGAAGGACTTTAAATTGAAAACTACATTTTCACACCATCAGTCAAAAGAGTTGGTGCTCCGACAAATTGCCTGCTGACACTATATGAAAAAGTAAAAAAAAAAAAAAAAAGATAAAACAGCAAGAATCAATCAAATGCAGTATGCTGCTGGTGGAGCATAACAAGAGTGAGCTTTATGAATGGGGAGAGCTGTTTCACAGTCCAGTTTCTGAGGCTCGGAGGAGGGAGGAGGGAGGAGGGGGCAGCCACTCAAGAGTTGGGATAAGGTTACCCACAGAGATTAGCTGACAAGAGTGAGGGAGTGAGAAAAACAAGCAAGCAAGTTAAAGGTCTTAGTTTACCTGGCTTGCTGTGCTTGGCAGCCAATGAAAGTGCTTTCAAACCACAGATTCAAACAGAGCCTGAAATGATCCTCTGCAGTCACATTTGCGCAATTGCAATTCTGATAAAAACAAATTTAAGTCAAGAGCTGAAAAAGTGGCGAATGATGTTATTTAGACGACTCCCAGGCTCCTTTCAAGCCTTTGAATTTGAACCTCGCCGCGTTCCCCGTGCAGCTATGCGTGTCTGTCCGCAGCGACGGGACTCTGTGGGAATGTCACCGAGGATATCTCATTGAAGCTAAAGGAGGAGGCATCTGAAGGCGGGCGAGCGCTCAGCGGTTCAAAGGGCCCTAGCAGGCATTTAGGGCTTGACAAAAGAACTTGGCAGATCAGTAAGTGAAGCCCAATGTACTACATTAGTGTCAGGACCCCCTCCGCGTCCCTCCCACTTTGCACTTTCATCTCTGACACGGACATATTGACTTAAAGGAAAGGAGGGGTGCCAGGGCCGCCGAGCAGGGGTGGGTAGTCGGAGGGTGGGTGGGGGGTGGGGGTGTATGTGTCCCATTCAATTCTCAAGGTGAGGCGATTGATGCAGAGGGGTGACCACTGACTCATATAAGCCACCCAGAAGCCTTTTTTTAACTAGAAGTCACAGGCCGACAAGCGTGTGAGACCTAAACGGGACGGCCCTCTTCCTCTCATCTCACTGAAATCAAGCCTCACCCCATTAGGATACGCTGACCCCACCACCGCCTCTCCAAACACACACTCACATCCCTTTTCACACTGCGGGCCATGCCCTTCTGCGGGGCTACTGAAGTCCGGCGGCTAACGGCGGGGTTTGGGTCGTAACGGGGTCGCGACACCTTGACATTGCGGAGGGTGACAGAGAGAGGAGCCAGAGGAGGGAGGGAAGGAGGGTGAGAGAGCGCAGCTACAGCCAGCTACCTCGGAGACCTTTCAAGTATTACCTGAAGGAGAGGGAGGAGGAAAAAAAAGAAGCGGGGAAGTGTTTTAGTAATTTGTCCCCCGTCACACGTTGTTTGCATGGAGTCATTAAGGGCCATTTAGGTTTTTGCCTTGAAGGGAAGAGGCCAGAGAATTTGGGTGCGGGCGCTCTTTGGGGGGAGAGGCCGTGGGAGTGAAGGGTGAAAATTAAATCGTCGCTCTTCAACAAATCATCTCTGAGCACCGCGGTACATGCAGAACATATTAATGTTTCCACTGAATTCGGGTCGCCTGTTTGACATTAATGATGATTTGCTCCATCTCATCCAGCGGGGAGTCGAGAGTTGTTGCTCTCTTGTTGCTAGTTGCTAACACGTGAAATAACTTTGTGACTACATGCATTTTGAAGACATCACTAAACTATTCTTTCTTGGAGAAATTCTTTGGCCATTGCTCAGGAGCAGAGAAACTGCCAAAATGTGTCACAGTTGCTACAATTGAATAACAATCAGCCGACAGACCCCATGTGTTCGAAGTTTTTGGCCCGTTGTTGACAGATAAATGTCAAGTCCCTTGGACGAGCAGAAGTAATCAAAAAAGTCTTGTTTCTCAGACTTTTTGCTGAACGGTGTGAGTGCCTTAATGACATAATAAGCCTTCAGAGCTGGGTGGACTGGTGGTGAAAGTTTGGGAAGTAAAATGATGTAAGTGTTCTTTTTGTCAGCTCTTTAATTTTTTTTGTTCCTCCCTGAATCGAACGACCCCATAATTGTTTTCTCGGATTGCCATAATTACCTAATTAAGGGGCTGGTTGTTTGTAACGTGGCATAAAATTGCTACGAGACTCACAAACTGGCCAGAAGGTTTGACTCATTCGCACAAAATGTGTGATTGACAATTATAAAAAAAAACACCTCGATGCCCCGCTGTGTTTTAAATGCATCTTCCACCCTTGATGAATGGCACTTTATAGATCTCATTAATGGCACAAAGGCCAACAGTAAATCAAAAATCAGCTTAAAAACAGCTTTGAAAAGGTGACGCTTTAGAATCAAAAGGATGTTGAAGCCCACCAAGAGTGTGACCCGGACTCACCCACATAATTTGATGAGGACTTTGATTTTTTAAAGTCATTACCTTCATGTTTAGGGGTGAGAAGTACTAAGTGAGTGTTCAAAGCCGAAACCTGTCAGGCTAATGTTTATCTGATTACTGTGCTGTCTGAAAAGCACTTCCTCAGGTGCAACTGGTCTGTTGTGCGCTTGTTGTGGCAACACACGAGATTGGTCTCATCTTGTGCAACTCTATGGAAATGATCAGGAACATTTTAATGATGATCTTGAAAATTGTGGGAGACCTGCATTGTTTTAAAAATACATGATTCTATCTATTAATTACAATTTTTTGGAATAAATCCCATTACTCTCCCCATTTGTTAAAGTCAAACTTGCTTTGCATTTGAAAAACGTACCTATATTTTAGGATAAAGTGTGTTTTTAACACTAGATTCTGCACATTGCATGAAATTAAAGACGTAGGTTTCTGTTTTGCATCATCTGGACAGTGGTGGAAGAAGTACTCAGATATTTTACTTAAGTTAAAGTAGCAATACTACAATGTGAAAATACTCTTTTACAAGTAAATGTACCTATTCAAATCTTACTCCAGTAAAAGTACAAAAGTATCAGCATCAATATATACTTAAAGTACTCATATGGCAGATTGGCCCATTTCAGAACCACATCACATCGCCTATATTACTGGATTATAAATAGTGATGCATTAATGTGTACATCACTTTAATGCAGATGGTAAATGTGGAGCTAATTTTCATTACTTTAAAAGTAATGGAAGCATATAGAGTTTATATATTGCTGGGCATTATATCCGAGACTGCAAAGTAACTAAAGCTGTTATATAAAAGTAAAATATTTGCCTCTGAATTGTAGTGAAGTAGAAGTATAAAGTAGCATAAAATGGAAATACTCAAGTAAAGTACCTCAAAATTGTACTTAAGTACAGTACTTGAGTAAACGTACTTCGCTACTTTCCACCGCAGCATCTGGCCAGAGTGACATCCCTGATCCAGAGCACTACAAGGGGTTAGTCAGTCCCCTCCAAAGCTCCTGATGCTCTCCCTTACAATTTAAGTTCGACAATAAGTCGCACTGGAGTGCAGCTGCTGCACACAAGTCCTCTTTTTCCCAGTCACGAAAGGTCCCACAGCGGTTGGAGTGGAGTCCCTCCTTGAGCTTGTCTCTGCTCTGGTAAGCTAGCCTGAACCTGCAGTTCCACTCATCCTAATCGCTGAGCCCAATCCATTCCCCTGTCTAGCACCTCTTCAGAGGCCGCTCGCCCCTTTGTTCTGACAATACACAAACGACCATTCAAATGGAGGGACTCTGTAATCAGTGAAATACTAGCCTCTGGGCTTTGTAGAATAGAAAAAAGGAGGGAGGGAGAAAGAGAGAGAGAGAGAGAGCAACATAGAAAAAGAAGAGAGAGAGAGAAAATCCATCCATGACCAATCAACTCTAACTACCTGTCTGGCTTTTTAGCTGCAGATGTTATTTGGAAAAGAGGGGGGAAAAAAATGTGCCCGTTCCAGATGTAAGATGTACAAAGGGAAGGCAGGCTGGTACCTCCACCCACCGAGAAAGAGGCTGGACCCTTCCACACCCACCCAGCTTTTGATATGGCCGGTGTTGTTTTTGCACTTTGCCTACGCCATTTCCTTCACAGAAATATGTGATGCGTTGCGTCACCTTACACTAAATTTAGACGGTATGAAAGATAAAATAAAATATGATTGATGCAGTCTCGCTGGCATGCTGAGATCTCACTGGAATTTCACCCTAGGAATGTTTGTGGATCATTTATTCAGGTAAAAAAAAATATATAAATATTCATATGAGTGGGTTTATAGTGGTTATAATCCATCTCTGGGAAATACAAGACACTTTAAAAAAAAGCCTTTGTTATTCGATTTTTAGTCAGGGCTTTTAATTTATAAACCCTGAAACATTACTTTCTATTTGGATCAGAGGTCTTAAGAACACATATAAACGGTTTGCTTCATATTGTTTTTGGGTGCTTTGCTTTACACCTTGAACTGCAGGTATTGCCTGAAATAATGAGCATCTTGAGTACATGCATTTGCTAAGTGTAAGGTGACTGAAACAGGGTGGAATAGTTTACTTTGTTGTATTTGTGTATTTGGTTCATTTAGTTTCACCCTGCACCGCAATAAACAATCCAGGGCCTGTGAAGAAAACTCCTATGGGTCAGGGTGTTTATTGTCCAGAGGTTGTCGCCTGCAAGGTATCAGGTTCTTGATTTTAGTTGCACCCTGATACTACGTCCACTAAAAGTCTGTGTTTTTGCCACTGACAGGCTCAAATTGTTATTATAAGTGTCTAGACAAAAACAAGTTAACTTTTAATCAAACTGTCACCCCTGACAGTGTTGATGGCATTGAGCGGCCAATAAAACAAATACTACTAAATAATAACAATGATTAATTGTGATACGTACACAAGATATCTGAAAGTGAGCTATACCTGGACTACCTGGTGTGAGGTTCAGGGACAGTATTTATTCTGTTGGTAATTTGTGTCTCTGCATCGTAGTTGGTAGGGTAAATAAAATACATTAAGAAAGTAAAAAAAGGAGTAGGCGAGCTAAAATGAAAGCAGTTAAACCAGTAAATCAGGTTAAAGCCCGGTGCAGAGTTGCTAAAAGTGTGTTGTAGGTCAAAGAAATCCATTAGCTCAACCCAAAATGAAATGTGGGATGTTTTGCATTGCCAGTTTTAAGTCATCACTCCTCCGTATACTCCTCTTGTGAAACCCATTTTTAAATGTGAATCATATAATTGTCCATAGCCCTGCAGCTACCTGAGCAGGGGAGGAACACATGGTGGAGTTAATGTGTGTGTGTGTGTGTGTGTGTGTGTGTTTGTGTGCGTGTGTGCGTGTGTGCGTGTGTGTGCGTGTGTGTGCGTCTGTGTGTGTGTTTCCAAGGTTTAGAGAGGCACTTAGAACTTCTAAAGGTCCAAACACTTATTTTGGTAGTATCCTATTCCTGCATCTCCTCCTACCTTTGCAGGAAAGGACTCAAGGACGATCGTATGTGTTATTTTTTCCTCCTGCCATCTCTTTTATTTTATTCTTAGACTACATGTCTAAAATAAAGTAGCTGATTGCAATAAAAAAAAAGTATTCTTTTTTTGCTTTTAGCTGTTACAGCACTTCATGAGTCTGTTTGTGGCATTAACACATCTCACTTGACTTGATGTCTCTATCTGTACACTCACTTCCTTCCTATTCTGTGTCTCGTGGATAACCAGAGTAGAAAAAAAGAGTTGCACCGGCAGAGAGAGAGAAAAACAACCAAACATTGTAGTCAAAGCTAGTTAAAATGGAAGCCCTCAGCTGGTTGAAACCTTGTAGAAAATAATAAGATGTCAAGTGAGACAACATGCAAGGTGCATCGCGGCCTCATACAGAGCTCGGGGGCTAAAGTCATTACAAGATATCAGCTTTTTGAAGTTTGGGGACTGACAAATTACCTTGTTGAACCACACTGGTTTGAGTGAGGCATGTCTGTCAAACGTATGATAAAAGTGCTGCCTAAGGCTGCTGCTGATCTTGGATGGATAAGTGTGAAACAGATTAATGTGCGTTCAGTGGAGTAAATTTGTGTTGTAGTGGTAAATTAAGATACATTTAAACTTCAACCTGTGGTCCCAAGGTAAACTGTAATTACATTTGCTTAGAGCCAGACTTGCAAACTCTAGAGTAACGAAAAAGGTCACAAGATATGAAACAAAAAATGAGTTGGCCGCAGAAACGTTATTGATTTTAATATGCAAATGAAGCCTTTTGGAGTGTTTTGAGATTGGAATACAACGGAGAAACAACAACTTGTTTTGATAAACAAATACATTTTAGTGCATAATAATAGATATTATATTATTGGATTATAACTATTGATGTATTCATTGCTTTAATGTTGCAGTTGATAAATATGGACCTAATTTTAATTTATTTATATATATTTTATATATTACTTGCAGGGTAGCTAGTGAATTTCCCCCCTGGGGATCAATAAAGCCTTGTTGATATAATTTATTTATTGATTATATTTTGTATTGATAATCTGAATCTGCAAATTAACTATGTTAGTAATTAAAGCTTTAAAATAAATGTAGTGAAGTAAAAAGTACAACATTTGCCTCTGATATGTAGTGGAGTAGAAGTTTAAAATGGCATAAAATGGAAATACTCCAGTGTTGTACAAGTACCTCAAATGTGTACTTAAGTACAGTACTTGAGTAAATGTACTTAGTTACTTTCCACCACTGCTAACTGAGTTGAGAGATGCCATGAGGTTAGCTAATGCTAGCTAGTTTAGCAACGTTATTTCAGTTGCTGCAGGTAATCAAATTTGATTTACGGCAAACTCTGGCATGCCACGGACAATCATTCTTGTGTAATTTCCCATGGCCTCAGCAATATGCCGTTTAATTAGTCTCCAAATCCGCGCACAGAAAAACCAGGCACATGCACGTGATATGAGCACACAGAACAATATCCACTAGCGGAAAAACAATCTCGTGACAGTGGCTGATGTCTCCAAACATGACAAGAGTAACGACGCACTTTAATGCTCGCTACGAAAATGAAAGCTTACCTCAAGTTTTGATAGACACATTCGCCAAGGAGCCGTTCTCTCCTCACTCGGTCGGCTCGCCCCCCATATTTTTAAAAACTCTTCGGATCTACACGCTTCACATGAATGACCTGGTTGACACGAAAAAAGGAGAATGTCATCAAAGGCAATGAGTTTGCAGGTATGTCAGCATATTTGTTATCTTCATAGTTTTGGCGATAATTCATATCAAGTAGAAAACATGATACTCACCAATTAATTGCTGTACTTTACGACCAGACAGATAGCAGATAAACCCTGCACATCAACTGTGTCTGTTACACATCAATGATTAACGATTTATTTGAAATATTGATTTGAATAGTTGACATTACTCACCTAGAACTGCTAGTTTCAAAGTGTCATCCATTCATCCACTTTCCACTGCTTATCTTGGTCCATGTCGTACTTCTCCCGAGTCTTCTGACTCTGCCCCGCCTCCACCGAGGTCAGATGACGGTAACCGGTCAGGTAATATCAGCAGTCAAAGTCAGTAGATCTCCTCTGCTGAGAACAACCTGAGCAAGGTCATCTTAAAGTCATCTTAAAATTCGCCTCACTTAGAGGTCATCCATACCATAATAACACTACTTTAAGAGCAAAGGAAGTCAGACAGCAGCTGGCGGTACTACAGTTTAGCACACAGCGGCTCACGTTACCGCAGTTTCACAAGCGTGTCGAAGAAGTACGGTGACCCTCAGGTAACGTAAAAACGCAAATGTCTCTCTCTAGAGCCAGCATTTGGTTTAGTCCGTTCTGGGCTAATGTGGAAACGTGGCAAAGCACCATGGAGGACTCCGTGAAGAGGATCCGCTCCCTATGTAGATATGAAGGGCTCATTCTGAGCTAACGAAAACACAAACGATTCTTATTTTCAGGTGATTATACACTAATGATACATAGTTATGAATATTATATTCCATTTCTGCAAATAGACCCCCAGAAATGTTACATACTGTTACTTTAAAAGATTTCCATCTTTCTAAATTTCTGTTTGAGGATTTGAAAACAGAGGAGCAGCGAAGTGTGGCCTGCATTTTCTGACGTCTATATGGAAAGCTGCAGCAGCCGCTCCGAGCTGCCACTATTTGATTTTGCGGGTGAAGTGTGCAGCCGTACTAAAAGTTGGGGATAGTTTCACTTTCAAACACAGGACTTTCATCCAGGAGACCAGGAGTTTTATTTTCACTTAACAAATGTCGTAATTTTAAGCTCAACCATGATGTTTTTACCTAAACCTAACTAAGTGGGTTTGTTGCCTGTTTTGTGACCGTAAAGTGACGCCAAAGGGGTCTGACAAAGCGTCAGTATGTGATGAGTTGAAATTAAGTTGTATTTTCTCACTATATATCCACACAGTTGTTGTCTCAGCCTCTATTTAGAGGTACTTTTCCAAAATTATCATGCATTTATATTGTTATAGATTGAAATATGGGAGAAGTAAAGTGTAGGTGAGTTCTCTTTAGCAATGCCTGAGCCCTCAAACTCCCCCAGACTGACTCTCAGGAGCCTCTCCTCTATGTTGAGGGAAAAAAGCTCTGAGTTTGTGGGCAGAGGAATGCAGCTCACATCTTTGCCATAGCAGCCGTAGAGGTAATGCGCTCGCATGTTGGCGCTTGTCGAGGTGAGCGCACCTCCCTCTTCTGTATTAATAACCGCATGTCCTATTGCTGTACCAACTGGGCTGTGTTTTACTGGGCCAGGGCTTTTGCTTACGGGAAGATAGATGATGAACTCCCCCACCTCTTCCTCTAATTTACACAATTACTTCCCCCGATGTCTGTTTCGCTGAAATGTTCAGGGATCGCCCTGAATGAACAACCCTCGCACATCCCCACCCCGTCATCCTTCACAATGCCAAGAGCACACTTAAAAAATGTGAATATGGCATTAAAGAAATTGAACAATAGAGCGCGAGGACTTCATTTACGACTGAAATAGTTAAAAATAGCTCTGTTTAGTATTCACACCAATAACGCCACAGTTCACAAATCCTGACAGGAAAAGAGATGCCTGCTTTTTTTTTGGTGCAGAAAAATGTTTACATAAGCGCATCATCCGTGACAATTGACTTATACATAGAAGGAATTGTTATTAAGATACAGTCAACTGTCAAGAGCTTGCCGTGAAAGAGAAAATCACTGGTGATGACAATGATGGCTTCCTTTCCGTCTAATATAAACATACCAGCATGATCACTTTTCCCCCCAGGGCAAAGTCATTGTTCCATTTTGAAAGCTCTCCGTGAATGCTTGAAATGTTCCCTTGATATTTTTTCCCTCTGCTCGTTTATTTGCTTGTATCCAGGTGATGTGCCAACCTGTCACATCAAGCACAGACGGCCTTATTTCCTCAGAGCAAAGGTCAAAACAATTGTCATGGGAGGGATGGGCGTGTGCATGTGGGGGGGGAGGGGGGGGGGGGGGGGGTTGATAGACCACACTCAGTAGTTTTAGTTTGACGTGTTACAAACTACCCGAGGAAACAGACATTCTTAACAACATGCTCGCTAAAACGTGCTGGTGACTGAGGCTTTGACATCTTGGGAGATATTTTTCGGAGAGATCCATGATTTTTGTAGGAAATTACATTATTTATCAGTCGAAATCTCAAACTAGGGATGCACAGAAAATAATTTGATGCTTTTAATGCAGACTGTGTTTTGTTGTATATTAAATTAAATTCAGCTGGCTTGTTTGATGACATAAAGGGGCTAGTCACAATCTAAAAAAAAAATAAACCAAATCACATTACGTCACATTACATGGCTCATAAAGGGTAATTAAAGCAGCAGTAGGCAGAATATTTATGGCATCATTGGGCAAAAGTTCCATAATAACCTTTCAGGATATTGCAATGCAAGTGTTCTGAGAGAAAACTAGACTTCTGCACCTCCTCTTGGCTCTGTTTTCAGGCTTTAAAAAATCTGTCTCTGGCCAATCACAGGTCATTTCAGAGAGAGAGAGAGCGTTCCTATTGGCTGTTCATTCAACGGCGTCAGCTCTCAATCACTCGCGAATTCTGATCAAATGGTCAAACTAGGCAGCACTGATCAAATATGAATCAATATTCTGTTACTGTAATGCCTATTTCTCGCCCCTAGTTTGACCGTTTGATTGGAGTTTGCGAGTGATTGACAGCTGCTCAGAGACGGCAGACTCCAGCTCGGCTCTGATTGGTTGTTTTCTTCCGGTCTGTGAAATCTTGCAGATACCATTAGGAGCACCGGAGGACACAGAGGCACATGATTTTTTTTTTTTTTCAGATTACCTGTCTCATGCACTGCTGTCAGGATATAGTGACCGTTTTATAAAAATAACTTTTTTTTTAATCATATTTGCTCCAACATGTCTACCCCAGCTTGGAGTCCAAACATCCAAGTTATCTTTCACTGCCACTTGGGGCCGCCAAAGTGCAGATCTGACAGCAAGAATGCTTCTTTTTCAACACATCTGCAAGCATGGCCCATTTTGGAGGACAAATACTGAGCTGCTTTCCAGCTCCACTCTTTCTTCATAACACTTATCACCAGTTACAGTACTGACCACATGTCTTAACCACAGAATTATTATATAGTATTAACACGTGTTAACAACACCTGTTGTCGTGAAGTGAGTTTTTTTCCAAGCTAGACCCACAGATGTGTTTAAAATCACACATCCCTTTGGGTCGTGAGAAAAAAAAAAAGAGGGCGGAAATGTACATGCCTGCAGAGACATGACCTTACATTTCTTTCCACCAGAGATGAAAATATTGTCCTCAATTAGATGTCCTGCAGGTTAACCCTAGAAAGACAATTTGACTGATGATTTTGCTGAACATTTGCAGAAACTTTAACATACTAAAACAACTCGGATCAAAAAGAGTTCACATTAAAATAGATATATAACAACTTGTAGATATATAAGGTGACATTTACTTAAAAAAACACAATAGTTCGAGTAGCTTTAGTCGCCATCCACGACTGCTTTTAGCTATCAAAACTAGAGTTGTAAAAATGCAGGCTGAGGCGTAGTGAGTGGAGTGATATCGTCAGTCTGACAGTAGTGTTAGCATTCCCCGAAGGCAGTTTAAAGAACAGTGTAGGATGAGGTTGCATAATCAGTGCCTCAGATTCATGGAAAAGAGTGCCTGGTCTTTGAGAAAGATATACTGACACTTCCAAGATGTCTGGAGAGAAGCATGTGGAGTAATACTCTTGGCAGCAACACAGGTGATTGTATCAAATAGAAATTTGTAGCTTAATTGATACTAGTTGCTACAAGTCGTACTAACAAAAGGAGGTGATGAAGTGGTGACATATGTCTCAATTTTAACGTGAAGTTGGGAGTTTGTTTCTTCAAGCTTTTCATAAATGACTAAACCAATGGGGTTTTGACTTGGACACCAACTTAAAGAGGTACTGCTCACTGCACACCACAAACGTGTTATTTGAGGTGTAAACGAAATTATAAGACTGTACTGTGATGAAACATCAACGTCGGTGTTAATATTGACATTTCTTACCAGATTTATAAAAATCAGCGTTCCACGTGTTGAATATGGCTCGACACACCATCTACTGCCACAAGCCAGTATTTGCAGCGTTAACATTTTCATATTTTCAGTGTTTCGCAAAGAATTCTGTCACGGCTCATTGACCAGGTAAATCCAGGTGAAGGCTGTAACACGTTATTGCTTTCATTAATTAAATCCACGACAACCATCAATGCAGAGGAGACTGGAAAAGTGAATTTTAGTTGGCAAGGGTAGAACATTTTTCATTGTTTACACACTTAACTTTGCAGTAAAGCAGACTATTTTTCTCTCCTTTAATCAGAGATTTTTGTATTTTAATCTAGCTAGATGTTTATCAGATTAACATCTATTATCAGTTACTTGAATAACATGACGTTCTGGTTTATATAAGAGTAATACATTCTGTCAAAAGTGCTACGAAGTGTTTTAAGAACAATAAAAAGATTATTTGGGTGTTTTTTGCTGCTTATACAAAAGGCTGTTTGAATGTACAAAAACAACTTTTACATGTTTTCTACTGTACCTCCTCTCTCCCTCTTGTGCTCTAAGTGCTGCAAAAACAATTATTTGTGTGCGATCATGTCTGATTTCTAGTTGTTTGTGTCTTCAAAGCCTCTGTACACCCACACAGGTGTTTCCAGTTATTCTGGCTGATAAGACCTCTGGTCATGTTGAAGGTGGGCCGGAGCTTTGATGGGAATTTATTTGGTCACAAATCTTCATCTACCGATAACAATGATAAGGGTATAATTATGTCCTGCCCCAACAGGTTCAATAAAGCTAACAGGAGATGTCACTCAATTAGTCTATACATGCCCACACAGTCCT
Source organism: Sebastiscus tertius (assembly GCA_916701665.1). Taxonomy (NCBI): domain Eukaryota; kingdom Metazoa; phylum Chordata; class Actinopteri; order Perciformes; family Sebastidae; genus Sebastiscus; species Sebastiscus tertius. The sequence continues at coordinate 41,373 of CAKAOH010037774.1, read as the reverse complement.
GAGAAGAGGTCTAATCATCCAGATTAACCGAAAACACCTGTGTGGGAGTTCAGAGGCTTTAAAAGCTGCGATGTGTTATACAATGCCATTATGTTCCAAACAAATAGGGGGCAGAATTTCACCCCTGGGTCCACGTGGCATCGGACAACAGACCTTTTCAAACTTGACATAAACATGAACATTGTAAATGGGCCCCTTTGTATTTCCTGTTGCAATGTTTCTTAATGCAGCAGCTGACAGGAAGTAAACTTGGACCAAAGCTGTTACCCTATAGCAGCAGAATAGCAACGAAAAAGGAGAGCGCTGATAGGCCCCCAGTCAGCGGCTGTAGCAACCTCGAATCCAGTGAGCGCAAACCAAAGTGCCAGGAGTCACAGCAGGCTGGTGCCGCTGTGTGGATCAGACCCCCGGCACTGGGCGGCCACAGTCGCCCGGCAGCAACAACAAAATGAGTCGCCCCCTCGCCTCCGCCACCCTGGATTCAATCCAACAAACTATCAAAACGTGCACGGACCCTGTACCTTCAACGTCTTTGACATAACGAACACACTGTTACTTCTTCTTCACACTCTGTTCAGAATGTTAGTTTATGTTTTAAACTCAAATTCTGTCCAGATCTCACACAATTGCACCTTTAAAGTTGCAACAACCACAACATCCTTGGAAGTTTTCAATGTTTTCATGTTAGGAAAATCACACTCAAATTATGTTTTGTTTGTGCTAAAATGCCCCTGAACAGTACAAATGATTCACTATGGATGAAAGACAATTCAGCACACACACACACACACACACACACACACACACACACACACACACACACACACACACACACACACAGCTTTTAATAAGGCAGATGGCAGAACAAGGTGGTTTCATGCAACACAAACTGCCCGTACTGAACTTTACTCACACATTCTTCACAGGGGGGCACAAACATACTCACGAACAAAACACACCTGTTCTCCTAAGAGCACAAACACACACAGGATGACAAGATTGTCCTCAGATGGAGAACAGACTGTCATGACTGTCCTGTCCCATATCGTGTGACTGCTGGATTAGAGAAAAGGGCAATATTTCCCTAATGGCCTAATGTTTTGGCTGCCACACGCAGGGGTGATACCTGCAGCCTCACATGCACAGCACACCTGCCTTGTCCCTGTGTGGTTTTACTGTAATAGCAAGGCACTTATACAAACCCAACTAGGTATTTAAAGGGTCAGTTCACCCAAATTACAAAAGAAACATCTATCTGAACATCTCATGGCATCTAGCCATGCAGACGGTTATATTTGCGTGTATAATACTACTATTTTCTCTCCACTGAAGTACACAGCAAACTACCATTCTTTATATAAATGCGTGTGTGCGCTTTGACATTTTGGTGCATGTTTGTGTGTCAATAGCTCCAGGCTGGTTCAGTCAAACCCTGGACTGGAATTTAAGTCAACCACAGAGGGGGGATTTCCACGTGCCTCTCGGTCGTCTTTGGAACATAAAATTGTGCGTCATCCCGTGGCTGCATCCGCCTCACTTCCTCGTGGCTACGGGGCACAAAACTGTTCAGCTGGCAGTGAAGTAATGCCTGACTCACACTTCAGGTAAAGGCTTAATCAATTTATATCATTATGAAGTCTCGCTTTGAAGCCTGGACTTCAGTGCCATCCAGTGGTGACATCAAAGATGGGTGCTTATTACAATTAAAGGAAAAGTTCACATTAATAAAAATCATAAAACAAGTACTCACATACCCTTATATACATTGAAAACACTGCTTGTTGTTTGAATAGGCCCTTTTCACGGCAGACAAGTTGACATGTCATTGCAGGGTAAACACAGGTGTAATTGATCAAATTAATGACGGCCCTGTTCCATTTAGATGAGTCAGGGCGCTGGTATTGTGCATGCTGGCTCACTGGAATGGCCTCCGGTCTGTGAAATCTTGCAGGTGCCGTTAGGAGCACCGGAAACACAGAGGCACATGATTTTTTTTTTTCAGATTACCTGTTTTATGCACTACTGTCAGGATATAGCGACTGTTTTATAAAAATAACTTTTTTTTTTTAATCATATTTGCACCAATCTCGCCTACTTCAGCTTTAAAGGAGCAATATGTAGCACTGCCAGCTAGAGTTTTAAATCGGTAACAGCAGTCCAAATTCAAAACATTGGAGCCGTGGCCCGTCCGCTCCTCCGGTGAGCTGATAGCAGTTATGGTACGTGTCCACAGGGGCGTTTTTTATCGCGAGGGGACACCCGTGATTTGCATAAAGTAGACTAGCCCTCAACTTTATGCAAATAAGGAGCGGGCGTCGTGACACTCTGTTTCTCGAATCGTGCCGCCACGCTACCAGAATGCATGTCACGGCTGCTTACATAGACGATGAATGGGAAGCGTGGAAAGAACGGAGCCTGTGGACACGTACCATTAGTGCACGTTTTTGCAATTTGAGGGTTACCTTCTAGACACGACCGTGTTAGCCTCTGGCCACCAGCAGTAGTCGGAATCACTTCACCGGCTCTGTGTCTCAAATACTCGCTGTCTTGATAACCCAGCTGCACACGGATCGCAGAGAGATGTGTCGAGGCTTTTCAGGTCGGGTGGAATCTAATGTTAACGTTACCTCTGTTGATCCAGTCCGTTAGCTTGTTTCCATGGCTGCAGAAGGCTGTGGCTGGTGCCAATTTGTTTCATATGTGGGAACAGGGTGTCGAAATGGGTAGTGGACGGGATCACACGAGCCAAAAGAAAAACACGTTACGGACCGGAATGGAAATTTCAAAGGAGAACATACTGGCTGTTGTTGTCGCAGAAGCCAGTATTTCAATTTAGCATATTTCCTCTGATAACATATCATGATCATTTTATGATTTATTACAGTAAATATATTACATATCGGTCCTTTAACTTTAGAAGACACCCACTTGATTTGTCTCACTCAGACTGTTGAAGCCTCATATTATCTTAAATTGACCTTTAAAAGTGGATTTTGTCCCCATGACTTACATTGAAATTGGTTTAGAAATGAATCTCTCTAGACAGGAGGAACAATAACAGTGAACAATAATGCTTTCATTGGACATGCGGTTTTGCAAGTATTGTTTTACAACAATGAAAAAATGTGCACTAATCCTTTCAGGAGGAACAAGGATATTGTGGGTTTTTGATAATGAGGAAAACGTATCCTGGTCTTTTATGTCTTTTTCAATAACCAGATGTCAGCTGATAATCCTGTGAACATAATGAGGACAGATTCTGTGTTGCAAACATGTTAAAAGTTAAATGAATTAAAACGAGTCTCAAAATCTCCTTGCAACTCATCCAACAATGTCTGGGCAATATCGAAAGGAAATGTTGCCCAGCATGCTTCATTCTTCATCAGCTTGCAAACCTGGAAAGATTAACCACCAGAAAAATTCAGTCAAATAGCTGATAGAGTGCTCAACACAGTCAGGAAATTCAGAACTACTAACATGTCACATATCACAATACAGATATATGGCAAACAAATATACCAGGAATGGCAAATGTAACTTAACAGTCTTTGTAACCAAACCAGTCTGCTAACGAACACAATGTTTACATGATTTACATAAGCAAAACTACAGGGAATAAACCTTCATAGAGGCAAATAAGGTGGTGAACAAACACATCTGGAATGACCTACACAGACACGACAATGGACTTCATGTTCTTCACACATTCACACCGCCTGGGACGCTCTGTACTTCCTGCAGAGTTTCTCCCCATCAGGGGGCATGGTGCCATAGCCATAGTGATGAGGGAAAATGGGAAGAGGTGTTGTGGGCTAAGCATACACCAGTGTGTTGGTGTAGGCTCCAATGCTTCTAGTACTTAGGTCACTTTTCATCAACTAATGATGATATCTAATATGGCATTAACAGTAACCTAAATAATGCTGAATGAGCCTCCAAGTTGCAGATAATCAAGCAGCACGTCCACTCACATTGGCCATGTTTCTCCCTCTCATAGCTGGATGAGCCGTACTTGTAGTCCACTTTTCAAAGTGGGTTGTTTCTTTCATTGTTTCAAGAACACAGGTTAACTGTTGTTGATGAGCCACCTCTTTTCAAAGGAGGAAAAACTAAAGTGATTTAGTTACCTAACCCCAAAAAAAGACTGAAAACTGAACTGCAAGAATACTTGATTCTTGAATTTCCCTCAGGATCAATAAAGTTACTATCTATCTATCTATCTATCTATCTATCTATCTATCTATCTAATCATCTCTTATCATTTCACTAATCTCTTTGTTCTGGTCATATTTTCAATTTTTTAATGTTGAATTCACAGGTAATTCCAGTGGTGTTTGAGAATCAAATTATTCTAACTTAACTAATATTTTGCCCTGGTTTACTGGTAAAAAAAAAAAAAAAAGAAGACAAAATGTGTGAATCAAAACCAGCTGGGACTTACTTTATTCAGGTAAATGTTACAGGGAGATAAAAAAAACAAAACAATGGATAGATATGTTCATCTCAACAAACCATCAATGAATATCCACCATCAGCAGTCATGCATAAACTAATCAATAAAGTTTGACTAAATGGACAAAATGCACTTTCCTTCAACACATGTTGAGTCAGCCCAACCATCATCTAACTCATACCAATAGTACAGTGTAATACAATTTAATTCGCATTGACATAAGCAGCAAATACGTACGAGCCTTGTTTCTTGTCAATTCAAATTGCCTCTCACCACATGCTGGTGTTTTACAGTCAGTATTTCAGGTCACAGACAAGGCAATAAAAGAAAATACAGAAGATCAATATAAATCATAGATGAATCTCAAAACTACTTAAGTCTGATACTATAGTAGATACTTGAAAGCCAAATTTCAACATTTTTCTTATTACTAAAATGACTAAAAATAATGAGCCCTAAACACACATCAGGTTACCAACAAAGATCACAATCTTCTTTTCCTACATATGTACGTACTGGCTTCAAAATTACAGAATCAAAAGAAGGACTTTAAGATGACAAACCGTAGGACTAAAATAAAAAGTTAACAAAACGGGGCCGTATTTCAAACATTTTAAAAAAGGGGAATTTATACTAAACATAAAACATTTCTATCACCAAACTAGAACACAACATTTCAAAAAAAAAAAAAAAAAAAGATCATGACAACAGATCCGAGCTGCAAAACCAGCTATTAGCAAGGGCGGATTAAGCATACACTTAAAAATATAATTGTTCAGCTGCCGTAAAAGCGAGAGATTTATTTACAGAAAAAGAAGTTAATTAAGTCTGATACAAGGGAAGTATTGAAAATCATTAATGAAGGACTTTGTCATGAACTCAAGCCAAAAGTAAAGGGATGGCATCCTGCTTCTACTGAATCCTTGCTACAAAGAGAACATTACATATAGTAACAATGTAACATTTAGCTAAATTATCAGGGGGGACTTTAATGACCTGAACTAGTTGAAGAAGTAAAGTTCACAGCGAAGGAATTTGAAACATCCTTTGCGGACAACAGGAGAGAATTTGATTAGTTAAAGATGGTATCCAACAGCCAACATTTGGCTCATAAATACAGGATCATAAACACATACGCACAGAGCGACTGTATGCTCATAAGAGCACCGATATACACGAGTGCAAACAATTATGGGGTTGAGTTCTTTATGGGGTTCCTGTAAAGGTGACGTGATGTTACTCTGATGTCATTTTCTGACCTATACCTCATTATCATGTTGTAATAAATAAGATAATCTGTTTTCACAGGCTTGTAATCAATGTTTTAGTGCATCATTGAAATACAATGAAATACCGTGTTAATATCACGGCGTAAATATACACCTAGAGCTAGTTAACAATCTATTTGCCTTGTTTTTAACTTTTTGTATGTAATACTTTAGAGAAAAAACATTATAGTCAGGGCAGCTGTGTTGTTTTTATGGAGCTCGTAATACTCCCGAGAATGTTTTGTGTACTGCTCTCATGATCATTTTTCAATACGGATGATTTTATAATCACTGTAATGAAAACACTCTCAGGTTATCACAGATGTTAACGGGCTTGATATGAATTCATACTCGGAAAAAATGCCAGAAAAAGTCAGCAGGTTTGTGTATTTGCAGGTTCTGCAAGTTTAGATAAGCATAATATAAACTTAACTAGATTTGTATTGAAAGGATTAAAAAAAAAAACAAACACGATGAATGACACTGCTCTCATCCTTAAATGTCACGGAATGAAACATTTCTTGTTAAACAAACAGATTAACTGGAGAAGATATGTAACAGTAGCGAGGTTGCACCTGCACACATCCATGTACGTATACGGATCTTACCGTTTCTAGATTGCATTCGTTTTTTTTTTTATAAACTAAAATGTGTTATAAACAGTTGAATCTTTTCACTGCAGGAAACCAAAAAGTAACCCTTGTGGTGTTGTTGGCCAAGTTGTTAAAAAATAGTTACTGCATGTTCTGCTGCAGGAGTCGCTATGATCAAACTCAATGACACAATTTAAAAAAAATGCATCTCAACTTACTCTGATGAATTCCTGTACAATATGTGTAGAGAGAATTATGCCAGACAAAATCATAATACAATCTGCAAGCGTGTTTCGCAAGCCAAAAAAATGCCTCGTATAAACCCAGACAGAACCGAAAATAACAAAACAACACTTTGGAGGAAAAATACATTGTCACTGTCCCGTCTGCATCAGCTGTCTTGACCATCCTTGCACTGCTTAAATTCACACAAAATGGGACTCTTGATTTATCTCAGTTTACAGTAGAGATATTTAAAGGCACATTCTGCAATATGTCCTATTGCATTGTTGACTTAACAAGGACACACAGTGTCAGGGATGCGAAGCACCTGAAACCAGGCTCGGCCAACAGAATCAAATTTGCAGAGCATGCGTCGACTAATACGTGAAGAAAGTATGATGTGGGCATGCCAATCTCACCTTCTACAGGCGAGGAAAGGAATAGCGTCTGTAATCTGACAGTACAGCTCCTGCGGTTGCTTTCACTTTTATAGCTGCTGTTTGAGGATTTATATTTGAATACTTCTGTCTTTGGCGACTGCTTGTGGTAAAAAAAGATAGTTGAAAAAAGGAGTAAGACCATAGACTGTATACAAGAAGTTGACGTAATGACCGTGACTACGGTTTTGAAGCATCGAGTTCGGCATTTTGTCCATCGCCATCTTGGTTTTTTGCAACCAGAAGTGACACGAGAGGGTGGAGCTAAGTACAACTAAACACCGATTAAGACATTTTTAGGCGACCAAAAAGGTTAAAATTAACTTTCATGAACTGAAAACACGCTGTGAAAGGGTTAAAGTTGTAAGTATGTATGAAAACACGGACAACTCCCAGACTGGACAACGCCGTGGTAGCGACCTGTCAATCACAAGGTAGCCACGCCCTAAAGCATCCCCTGCTTTATGGTCTATTTGACTCTAAATGGGACCATCATTTACTAAATGAACATCATGCTGTATTGAAGAAGACTTGAAACTAGAGATTGAGACCATAAATTCATGTTTACAATGTTTACTGAGGTAATAAATCAAGTGAGAAGTAGGCTCATTTTCTCATAGACTTCTATATAATCAGACTTATTTTTGCAACCAGAGGAGTCGCCCCCTGCTGGCAATCAGAAATAATGCATGTTTAAGGCACTTCCGCATTAGCTTCACTTCTCAGAACCGGAGGTTGCCGCTTGTGTAGGACTGAAGGGCCATGTACAAATATTAACAATGACTAACTTGAATAGGTTCTGTCTGATTCGTCTCTGGCTCTGAATACTTGAATTATGTTGTTGCCAATTTACATATCTGTTATTTATTACAGCTATAAAAAGCTGCAGGTGCAACATTTACTGCTGCAGGTGGCGCAAGTGTTAAAATTGCAGCAGCTATTTCTTTCCTGAAGGGAAGCAACATAGACATCTGCAGGTCCTAATTGGTGGTGCTGTTACTTTCCTCCCCTATAGGTGGTGCAGGTTGGCATGCGATGAAGGGAACAGCTTCCCCTTGTGGAAAATCTGCTAAACGTGAATGAGTGAGTTTGTGAGTGAATTACAAAACTAGTTCCAGGAGGTGCTTCGCATCTAAAAACAAAAAAATGACGACACCTGAATCATTAACGGCTTCACCCATTTGTCAGCCATAGTCATAGTTAGTAATGATGACATAAGGCCAAGTAGGAAATCTTGCCGACTGTGCCTTTAAATGTCTTGAAGGATGCAAACGTTTCAAAGTAAAAGGTTGGTTACTTCTTCTCAATCTTCAGTGTTTGTACAAAACTCCAAAGGTCCTTGACCACCTGAGGAAGGTACGGTGAGAGAAGAGGGAGGGATGACAACAGAATAGAAGAAAAGAAAGAGACAGAAATTATGAATCTTCCAAATGAAGTGCTATACAGCATTAGACATATGACTCACTTTTACTCCAACATGCTTTTGTGCGTCCCGCCTGCTGTGGGAACGCTGAGTTTAGATGGGGCTGTTGGGGAACGACGAGGGGTTGGGTGGGGGCAACAGTACATACCAGAGTATATGACTAGGTGCTCCAGGTCTGACAGATCTCAGCCTTGGCTGATGAAACCAAAGCACTTCCACAGATGTTTCTACACACTGGGATCAACAAGCTCCCAACTCCACCCCCACTCTTTTCCTTGTCCACCCAGCCCTCGTGCCGGTCTAAAGAGCTTTCACCTGCTCTCATAACTGTACAGTTAACATTTTAACACAGCAATGTAATCACAAATGAATGTTCAAATAGTCCTTTTCAAGTGGCCGCCTTCATACAGATGCTATGATACAGAAAACACAGCTTTACTATCCGACACACTGCCTAGAATCATTTAGTCTGAGGTGATAATTTGAAGGGTTTTGGGTGATTAAAGTTGCAGTTGGTAACTTTCAGCAAATATGATAAAAAGTTATTTTTATAAAACTGTCACTATATCCTGACAGTAGTGCATGAGACACATAATCCAAAAAAAAAACATGTTCCTCTGTGTCCTCCTGTGCTCCTAATGGTATTGCAAGAGTTCACTGCACTTGAAGGGAAACAACCAATCAGAGCCGTCTCTAACGCAGCTGCCAATCACTGCTCGCGAAACTTGCGAACTCCTGTCAAACTGTGAAACTAGGCAGCGCTGATCAAATATGAAACAATATTCAGTTACTGTAATGCCTATTTCTCACCACAAATGTTTTCAGAAATATATTTTAGTGTACCGTTTAGCTTTAAAATCAGAGAGTTGAAAGCCATGTTGAAAACAGTCCAGGCAAAAACAAGCACCGCCCACCCACTGGAGCAAACTTCCTCATTTTACAGCTAAACAGTACACTACAAGATATTTCAGAAAAAATCTGAGGCAAGAAATAGGCATTACAGTGACAGAATATTGATTCATATTTGATCAGCGACGCCTAGTTTCACAGTTTGATTGGAGTTTGCGAGTTTCACCAGCAGTGATTGGCAGCTGCGTTAGAGACTGCTCGGCTCTGATTGGTTGTTTTCCTTCGGGCACGTTGAAATCTTGCAAATGTCATTAGGAGCGCTAGGAAGACACACAGGAGCATGATTTTTTTTTCACAAATTATCTGTCTTGTGTACTTCTATCAGGATATAATGACAGTTTTATTAAAAATAACTTTTTTTTATCATATTTGCTCAAAGTTACCGACTGCAGCTTTAATGCATGCTCTGCAAAACAATGTGCAGGGGCTGTTGTTTTTCTTCTGAAATGACAAGCAGCATTAGAAAAGATTTAAGTCCTGCATTTAGAAAAAAGCCTCTTTTGGGTTGGTCAAAGGCCTTGAATGTGATAGAGACTGGTACCATCCACATACCACCAGTCCCTTCATTAAGGCTACAAAAGACACACACACTCCTGTAAATCACTGAGAAAGAGTTTGCCTTGGCAGGTGTACTCCCATTCCATCTCGAAAGAGCCCGCTTACACAAAATGAATATAATTCAAAGGGAACACGCTGTGCTGGAGAGACTTTTGAGGCATAATGCACAGTGTGTGGTATGAGGACAGTGTGAGGAACAATAATGCATTCCTGGGTATCTATCACGGCAAAAAAGCTCTTAAAGCTTGAAATGAAGGTTGATGTAAATGTAACTATGGCTACAAACCAGACAACTCCCCAAGTGTTTATGGGACTACATGCATAGATCATAAAAGCAAAAAAAAAAAAAGCTGGAAATTAATATAAATTGTGATGTAAGAGCAAAAAATGTAAAAAAACAATCTCAGATGCCTCATAATCAGGGCTCTCAAAAACATGTGCAAACAATATACATAATATATCAAATGACTCGTGATTACTTACTTTTTTGTCTGAGATTTTGAAAGCACTCTTCACGTAATTCTCAAACTTCTGCTCGGTCTTCGGTAGTGGTTTTCCCTGATGGAAAAAAAAGGCCATTAAATCATCAGCTTAACCGTGCGTCAGACATTCAATTAAGAGAGGTAATTTGCAAAAAAACAGGATGACAGCCTTACCTCCTTGGCTGCCGTTGACAACTTGCTCTTAATCTCAGTCAGAGAGGGAGATTTGGACGGGCCGGCCTGGGGTTTGTCTTTTCCTGGGGCAGGTGTCTTGAAAAATATATCAACTAGATAAGAAACACTGATTGATATGTCAAATAGAGAGAGATTTACAGAGTTGTAGATAAGAAGATAACTTCATATCAGGCTACAATATTTCTTGTTTTACTCAGGTTCAGCTTGCTATTGCTGTGTATATTTCCTGTGTTCTTATTTGAACTCAACACAAAATGTCAAAACTTGTTGGTGATGAATCCATTTGCTGACCAACAAGCCGGTCTGGACTACAGCCCTACCATGACCCATTTAGTCTGGGTCTGTGTTTACAGGCTTGGCGTGGGCAACCAGCTGGATGAAGATAAAAGCACTAGAAAGGACAACAAATTCTAACCTAATTACACCATTTTTTTTTTTTTTTTTTTTTTTTTTTTTTTTACAAATACATCAGGTACAAATTATGGTTTTATTGTTCGCAAGCAGGAGAGGGCAAGCCCTGACTCTCCAATGAGTAATAGAGATGGTTTGTCGAACATGTTTTTCCCCTTGATGTGGGGAAAAAAAAGGGCAAAGTGCAACTCATGTTGTGCTTGTTTTTTCAATTAAAGCTACGCTGACATCAAATTAATGACTTCCACAGGAAAAAGATTACACTATGGATGGTCAAGACTCAAACAATACTGTCACAAGCAAACCTCCTTTATCATTTTAGGTGACATTATAGGTGCTATCTGAACACATGAAGAGCAGCAAGAGCACTGAACTTAGCGGGGCCCACAGGTGTGTTCAGACCCGGGCAGTCGATTGCCCCAGAGGTCCTCAATTAGGAAGAAGTGTCTGAATGTGACACGACAACAACACACACTACACACGCCATACGCCGTGACTGCATGTTACACAAGCCACGGAGCCTGTCCCTACATGTAAAGCCAGTGTTGGAATCCAGTGAAATTGCAGGGTTTCATTGATAGCCAGAGACGCATTTGAAAGAAGAGAGGAGCCATGTATGAAGTCAACTCAAAAAACAGCAAAGCCTCATGAGTCAGTAATTGGTTTTCAGTGATTGTCTCTTATGTCAGAACACTATATCATTCTACACTGCAGTTATGTAGCTCAGTGGGTGGAGAATGGCACAGATCATTTCAGGGTGAAGGTCTCTATTCCGACTGGAAACAACATCCATTGTAAATAGGTTTGGATATCTTTTTTTTGTACAAGATTTCAGCTATTTGTATCCTCATTTCTACTTACTGGTTCCAATTACTGTCATTTTATTATTTGAGTCAGAATTTAAAAGGTGCTAAATGCAACATTTGGAGTATTCATATTGCCTCTAGCAAGCTAACAGTGCTATCAGGGAAAACAACGGCAACAAAGCTGACAGTGTTAACACAAAGGGGAACCGGAGGGTGGGTGCTATGCTTCCGCAACGGCGCCGTTGGTCGGGACGGCATTATCAGCTGGAACCGCTGCATAAGTGCAGTGCGCGTATATGCACTAAAAGGCACATCCGGCCGGCCTGGTTATGTCAACAAAGCACGGAGAAGCTCGGATTACAACACGCACAGAGGTGGAGTGACTTCATTCTCTGCTCAGGTAGACATTACTCTTCTATATCTTTACATTGCAAATAGCGGTTTGCTTTGGATATTGTATAGAGCATCTTTAACCAAAATATATTGAATTCAAAAACTGTTTATCTTCATCAGATTTAATTTTAGGCTGCCATAAACGCTGCTTTGCCATAAATGTAAGATGTAGGCGGAAGTGCAGTAGGTCCAGATTTTGTGGTCAGGAACAGATGAGTGAAATCAAAAAGCAGGTTTCTTAACAATCTCCCACTTGAACTGGTTGTTTGAATAAAAGCGATCAACAAATGTCTTGTGTTACTACTTCAAATACTATACTTCAAACACCTTTTAGCAACTTCAGGCTTTGAAAAACCAGGGTTAAAGACTTGAAATGGTTAAAAACAGGTGGAATGATCTGGAGGAAATAAAAAATCGGTCTCTCTTTGGAAAATGCAGTCATCTGTCCCTGTCCCCAAGAGATCTGCATTTTATAGCACAGATCAAAAGGTATAAAATGAAGAAAACCTTGACGCACACATACCGCACTACAAAAAGAAAAGAGCACATATGCTGCTGGCTCCCGGCCAGACAAATGTACTACGTATTTTTTATTTATGGGAAGCTCTCTACTTCCAAGGGACAGCTGTGGACCCGAAACAGCTGATAAACACACAACGCCAGCGAGCTTTTTCATCTGGACCAGACACTGATTACAGATGCCACGAGACATGGAAGTTAATCACAAGCACACTATCATTTGATGCAGTGTCTTGTCTTCAATCCAGTGCAAACACATGGTGTGACAACTTTGCTCATCAGGTCTGTTCAGAGATGGTAGTTGTCATTTAGTTGGAATGAGAGCTCTGGGGGCCCTCGCCTGGGGAAAACGTCAGGTCACTGGGAACTGACTTTAATCCTATGATCCTTGTACATAAAGGAGTTCTTTGGACATGTTTCATGCACAGCAGGTCCAGTCGGTCGAGTCATAGCTAGAAGCCAATGTCCTTACACTCACGGGAAAAGTAAATAAGCACTAACAAGATAGGCACCTGCTGTAACACATGTCAATCAGTGGCTAAAACAATGACTCACACCCTTTTGGGATAAGCCTGAGTGAAGCGGTACACGCTTTACGACCGTGACGTGTGCTTGAAGGCATCAGCTTCTCCAAACCCATCAATCAGAAGACACCAGCTGCAAGATAAAGTTACTTCAGATCAGCACAACTCGAGTTAGCTGGTTCTCATGTCGAGCCTGTTACACAACAAGGTGCAGCCTCACGCTGGGCTGCGAGAGGTGAGAACTGCGGCGCTGGCAGCAGATCTGACAAGCCAATCTAATGACCAGTCACCTGCGTTTAGTAAAGAAAAAACAGACATACACGCCCGCTTCCTCGCTCCTCAGGGGCATCTGGAAGCGCAAGCTGCACCAGACATCAAACGCCAGTAATGAGAGCAATTGGGAGAAGGTGTGTCCAGGAAGTGAGGGGTGTGAAGAGGTTGTAGAGAGGGAACAGTTGTTGTGTAGAAGTGGAGAGAGGGGATGGGGGGGCAGTTGGAGCTCCACGGGCCAGAAAGTTAAACTGACGGGATGGTTTTCGGCGGTTCAGCTGCCCATCGGCTAATCCCCCGGAGCATTTCAAGAGCCACTGTGTTATGTCTGGACAACGGCCACTACAGAATTGGCTGCACCCTCCCACACACCAAGAACCTTGGCCCTGGGGGGAAATCGCTTCATCACCTCAGAAATTCATCAATCCAGAGGCTCGGTTGTTAACATGATGAAAATTACAGAGCTTTCTATCAAGAAGTCAAGACAAGAAATGACAACTTTCTAAAGTGTGGTGGGTGTGTGAGTTGGTTTGTCTTTAACAGCCAGCATTTGCATGCCAACACATAATGCCTTGGGTTTCTGTCCAAGTCATTTTTATCACAGTAACACGCCTTGTGAAATTTGTAAACTTGCAGAGAGGAGCTTGCCAATTTGTATTCCCTCATGTGTACGTGTGCTACGGGGAGTTGGGGGGCATCAAAGGTGGCTGCAACTCAAGACGGCCGGGGGTCAGGCCGAGGGGTCGCGGGTTTAAACCTTGCCCCAGGAAACCCGTTTAGAGGTCAGGTGTGTTTGCTTAAAGAGAGGCAGAGTTCAAGCTGTGGGTTTTGAGAGGCGGCTGTCCAAGACATTCCATCCAAGAAATTAACTATCAGGTTGAGCTAATTGCAATGTGCATTTATCACATTCCTTGGCTGTGGAATGAGACGGCTCTCCAAGCTTTTTTTCTTTTTTTGTCCTTTTTGGGCATGTTTTAATTGTAAAAGCCAATAAATGCAAATAATTACCTGAATAGACACTTTGTGTGTCTTCTCAGGCTCAAGCTTGAACAGAAATAATCGAACACAAAAAGAAGTTGTTTGCAGAGGGATTTTTAAAAATTATTTTTTAAGTGCACTACATTGTGTAATGCCTTTTGCTTGCAGGTCTTATCACGTTTTCACTTCAGACATACTGTAAGAAGTGGGAGATCCACGGCTGTTTGCAAAGAAGTAAAAAGGTTTTACATTTGTTGCTCTTCGCTGCGTTATTCTGTGTCACAATATGTTAGGTATATCAATCTATCAAAGTTGCTTCTCAATGACGCAGTAGATAAATGCATACTTCTTTGTCTGTTCTTCTTCCACCATTCTTTTATATACTTCTGAAAGTGACATGATGTATTTCATTAGGAACAGAGTTGCTGGGTTTGACTATATTCTGGCGTAACTGCAGACCTAATTAATCAGTCAGATAATGTTCTGGACTACTGCACAAATCTAGCTATATTATTAATCATTATTATTAATATACAGGCCTAGGATGGGGGATAAGAGGGGCATTTTATAGGGGAGGGGTGCAATACAGATGCAATATAGATAAGAGTTTTGAGATATCAGTCATTGGTTTTCTGACCGGCTAGAAAAACATCACATTATGTTG